>JAOTAY010031189.1:0-47525 GCA_025629805.1 Erythroxylum baracoense
TTGTTTAATCAAGATACGATCATTAATTAAACCTAACCACCGAATAACCTAGGATATGATCTCTAGATTTAATTAGGTAGTAGCATTATGAATTAGGAAAATCAATTAATTAAGGCAACAACCACATACGATGTGTCATTTAACCTAGGTCATGTTATCCTTAATGATTACGAAACATTTGTCGCTACACATAAATTTCAACATAATAATTATGGATTATATCGAAATTCTAGCAATGGGTATACAATCAAATGATTCAATGCATGCATTAAAATCATCCGTTCATAATACCCTATGGGTTCATACACAAATAACCAAACAATAACGAAAATCTGATTTTCCTTACATAAAATCCAAATCAATTAATATAAGATATCACAATCAATTTCTAATGAGAGAAAGAAACAACAAAAATAATAATAAAACACTTAAACCGAGTCTTCGGCGTCGATGTTACCTCTGAACCGGTGTCGGGATGTTTAGCCTTTCATAGGTCTCCCAAAAAAATGCTTCCACCCCATAACAATTATCCCCACCAAAAACTCTAGCTACTCTCTTCTCAATGTCGCAACCTTCTTCTCCTATTTATTGTTTATGATGTGACAAATAAACTTAGGACCTTTGTTCCACCCAACTATTCACCACACTTCTATTCTCTATTTCATGTAGCTCTCTTCACTCATCTCTCATTGTAGTGCCACACTTTACTCACTTTTTACTGTAGCGTGATGGGACGAATAAACTTGGAGAGTTTATCGTCCCCCATTCCCTATACGCGTCTCTTCCTTTTAAAACCTTAGTCCTTTCTCTATTGCACGCAGCGTACGTATGTGCAACGCTAGCGTTAAATGCTAGTGTCATTTAACGCTAGCATTTAACGTATGGGCTAGCTTTCTTTTACTTTGGGTTGTGCTGTTGTCGTTTTATTCATCTTGCACTGTCGTTTTATTCATCTACTGCTCCTTAATGTGCTATGGTTTCATTCTTTACTTGCTATTAATTTTTTTCTTCATTTTTCCAGCAAGCATTCTTCTTCTTCTCTGTATTTTGATTTTTTTCTTCTTGTCTTTTAATTTTGTTCTTCTTGCTCTATAAAGACAACGGAAAATTATTCTTTGTAAATTGGCCCAAATGCAGTGCTTTCGACTCACTTTAATTTCTTTGCTTCCAAATTATACCTAAAATCATATATGAATTAAAGTGAGTATCCTAAGTATTTTCATATCATTATTTGCTAAGTGTAAATAATTAAATGTATTAACAATTAAGCACATATTAATGTTATCGATTTGATTATTTATGTGGTCTATTAGATCGTTTAACTCTCATTAACCAACCTAATCATTTTGCATTATGTTCACTCTCCCAATTTATTATCAAAGCATGCAATTACAACAAATAATCACAACACCTAACATCATTAACAACAAAAACAACTGGATTAACATTGGATAAGTATATATTTATAAAAGAAGTTAAAACATCTATAACCCAAGATTCATCATCATCAATTCCATCTCATACATCAAATGAATGAAATAAAAGATGAAAAGAAGAAATGATAACTTGGAGGATTAGAGGTGAAGTAGCTGAAGCTCCACCCTCTTCTCTCTCTTTCTTCTTCCTCTTTCTTAACTTTTTCCCAAAGTGGCAAATGAAGGCTCTCCTTTTTAGGCCATTTCTCTTTCTTATGTAGTCTTTTCTTATTAGGGTAAAAACTAGGTTTACATGAGCCCAAAAGTTTGAAATAAGTTGCAAAAAATTAAGTTCGAGAGGCCAGTCTACATCTGTATTCCTGCAGGCCACGATCGTGGCCTGTTCAAACGGTCTCTATCTTAGGCCATGATCGTGGCCCTGGGTTATCCACTACGCTTCCTCCAAATCTTCTTTGTTCTTCGATATCTAATCTCAAACATTAACAAACACATTAAAGCACCTTAAACATAAAAACTTAGAGCTCAATAGCATGTTGTAACCCACATAACACTAAAAACACAAATATCAAACCAACTATCACAATTCTAAACCTAAACTTGCATGAATCAATTAATTGAGAACTAAAAACATACTAAAATGCCTATTAAACATCATGCAACCTATAAATATCAATAAGCTTATTTCACTAACTAGGGAGTTAATCTAATAAAGTTCAACAACAATAAGATCAATATTTTGATCCTCAGTTTCAATACTAGACTTGACAATGGCAAGTTGTTTGGCAAAAAGGGCAAAACTTACCTTAAGATTAGCCTCAGTTGAGAAAAAAACCTTAACATTTTGAAGCATTCAAAATCTAACACTAACAGTTATAAAATGTTCAAAAATACCCTATAAGGATAAAAAATCTAATAGGATAAACTCCTATTATTTAAATGCCATATCGCATATGGTACTAACTTTTTGGTTAATTTAAAGATAACTAATTAGATTAAAATTTGTAATCCATATTAGCTTAACAATAATGTAATTAAAACTTAAGCAGTTAATTACATATACTAACCATAATTAAGTTAAATAATAATGAAATTCCTAATTCCCTACAAACTTAAGTTGTAAAAATGAGCAGATACTCTTTGTTAAAATCCCTAGTTCCCAATACTTCATACTTAGTCTCTCCCAATTAAGTTAAGTGAAGTAGAAACATATTTATATGTCTCCAGTACATTTGAATATCTTTTGCATATTGCGTCAGTGTGTCTACTACTCTTACACACCACTGTTGAAGTTCTGGGAAACCTGATAAGGACAAAACATCAAGGTAGGTCCCTTCCTTTGTCTGGTTTGTATTTTATATTTATTTATGTTGTGGTCACCTAATTGCTATGTATAATGCTAGGTTGTTCATGGCTCCTTATTCATTCTATTTTTTCCTTCAAATCCCTACGAACATAAATTTTCAGATATGAAATTTAGTAAAAAATTAGTAATTGCTTATGCATTCCTTAAAAAGAAGAAAAATATAGATCAATTGATACATATATGTCTAGTTAAAGATGAAATATCACAAATGTAGATCAATTACCAAGTAATCATGCATGCATTGTCTCATTTCGCTTACTTAGGATAAACATTACATGAAGATGAAGTTTTTGTACTCTACAGGTTTAATAGTGATTTTATAAATGTGTAGATCAATTGACTATTTTGTAAATACTTATGGATGCTCTACAGTAAAGATTAATTAAATACTTTACATTAAAAATACTTATCCATACACTGTAGTGAAGATTAATTAATCACATTACAATACAAATACATATGCATGCTTTATAGTGAAGTTTTTGTGCTCAAAACTATAGATGTTCCATGCCTCCTTATTTAACAAATTTTCTAGTTGCAACTAATGTATCGATATTTATGTCAAAATTTTTATAAACTGGCCTTATATGAGGATCATAACATCTGTCTAAGCATTAGAAACTCATATGGAAGTTGACACTTATATGTCCACTTGACATACAAAGATAGATCTTTGTTAGATATATATCAAATGAGACACATAATATAAATACAACTTTCCATTTGATTTAACCAAATTAGGCCTCTGAAATAACCCAATTTTGCATATTGTTGGTGTTATGAATGGGTTTTCTAGATTTTATTTCTCTAGTTGTCGAAAATACCAAGTTTTATGCTACCTATAATTTTTTTCATTATAAGTTGTTAAAATATATTTAAGTGAAATTTTTTACTATTATTAAAATTTTTATGAATTTTTATTTTTCAGTGATGTCAACAATAAGTTTAGCAAGTTTTTGGTTCATTTCTTGTTGTGTGCTATAGAGTTTTCAAAATTGGTTTCTATTGATGCCAATGATGCTAATATGGTGATCTTTTCTCAAAATAGTCTTTTTCGGTGATGAAACAATGGATTTTGTTGATTAAGGTTTAGATATTGTAGTTAGATATTGATTTTTCTTAAGCTTTGTGTCTTACCATTCATGATTGATCCATAGGTGCAACTTATTTGCTTATGATTAATTTGTGCTCAAGTCATTGTATAATGGTTGTTATACAGGTTTTGATGGCTCAATATAGAAGGTGCATAACATTTTTTATAGTGGAAATTTAGTTTAGAACCTAAATTCAAATATGTTAGGAGAGATATTGCTACATTTGAGAATTTTGACATTGACTATTTCAATAATAGACAAATATATGAGATGAAGATGAAACTAGGGTACCAATAAATTGATAAGACAGATTTCTTTTATGCTATATGTATGACTTCTAATAGAACTAGTTTCGTCCTTAAAGTGAGGAGTTTAGTGATCATGGTTTTCTAATATGAGTAAGTTTTAATATTTAACCTCGATAATTCATAAGCATACGGGTCGTTTACGTAGTACCTAAGGTGTCGATCCCATGAGGAGGGTTAATCTAATCTTAAAACCTAAGGCCAAAGTAATGCGCAATATTCAAAATGTAATTCAATCAGGTAATTCAATCAAGAATCAATCACGAAATATTAACAAATTAGCAATTGCAATGCACATATTCAAGAATCAACCTAAAGAACTATCAATTGAGAGAGAGGGAAATTTTTACCTATCTTTAAAACTAACCTAATCAATTATGAAGTATTGGATCATTGGTCCTAGACAATCCTAGGGTTGATTACTCTCTCTCAAGTTATAACCATTAGCCCTAAATTATAAAACCTAATCAGATTCTGGAAAATTGCAATCACTCAATTAACAATCTATCCAAACCTTAATTAGATTTGAACTTTTTTGATAGACTACTGGGAACCTATGTGAGATCTCTCTTTATATAATTATCGATTTGATTGATTTCTTGTTCTTATTAAATCACCTAACTCTCGTTAACATGAATTTTTTTTATTCACCCTCTCAGTCTATTACAGAATTATGCAATCTTAGAATCAATCACAATAAATCTGAATAACATAAAACAATTGGAATTTTATTAAATCAAAGATAAAAATAACCCGAAGGTGAGTTTAGACATCCTTAACATTCACAAAATCCTATCATCAACGGTTATTCCAATTCTATACATTAATAAAATTGAAAATACATCGAAAATAAGATCTGAATGGATTATGGAGGTAGTAATGTCAGGAAACCTCCTGTTTTAGGAAGCACTTCATGTCGGCTTCTTCTCCACATCTCTCTTCCTTCTCTTTCTCAATCTCTCAATAAACTCTCCCTAGGGTTTCTCAATGGTGGTTGATGCAAAAGCTCTCATCTTCTTTGTCTTATTATTTATATACATTTTGTGTCCTAGGCATCCCTAGGGTTTTTTCGAGGTCAGAAAGGTCCAAAAACTCCCTCAAAACTTGACTTTTTTGAGTGTCTGCGCATCTGCCCAACGTAGGCCACGATCTTGGCCTTGCAAGCTATGATCATGGGCCACATTTGAGTCTTCTGTCACAACCGTGGCAAGCAAGCCATGATCATGGGTCGTGTCCTAGGCTTCATATGCCACGATCGTGGGTTGACTCCAGTGGTTATATCATAATCGTGGGCCGTTGTTTCAGCCCGAGTGTCTCTGAAACTTCTCCATTCTTCGATGTTGACCCTAAAGCTCTAACAAACACATCAAGGTACCTTAAAGACTTCACTAACCCATAAAAACACTTAAACGCGATTAATTAACAAACTAACACAATTTTAGCCTAAACACATACTAAACGATTAAGTTAACACTTAAATACATATCTAAAGCATGATGCAATTCACACTTATAAACATCTCCACACTTAAACATTTACTTGTCCTCAAGTAAACAAAATAGCAAACATAAAGAAATTCACACAGCACATATTGCAGTAATGAGACAATGGCTTCAGCTTAATGAAATCAACTTAATTTCAAACATATCATTCAAGTCATTTCAATCATTAACATGCCAAATCCGCGTCTTGGGCCTTTGAACTACATATACATATTAATCCATTCTCATGTGTTAAATTATTTACCCTTTTCAATTGCACTCATACATTAATAATTCTTTAGTCATTCAGACTCCGTAACTACTCTTAAGTACGTTTTCATGAAAAGTTAACTATTACAAGTTCGGTTGGTTTTTATTCCAAAACACTTTTTTTTAATTTACTTTTTGTGAACATGGACTTAGTCTTTTTACGCGGAGGCAAACATTGTTAATGAATGTCGATCCGGCTACCCGACTAATTCCTTTTTTAAACTGATTAGTTGGAACCTCATTATAGGCTTTTTACCCAAAGGCACACACATTTGTGATGCATGTCGATCTGGTGACTCAGCTATATCACATTCTCATCTGGCTACTAGCTCTATTCATAACCCAAAGGCTACAGAATACTTATTTATTTAGCAAACATGACCTTTTTAATTGCCTACCTTGTTGCTTTAGCTACTCGTTTCTATGAAAAATACTAGTAAAGCTACTTAAGTCGAAAGGTCTCAAATTATGAATGAATGTGACAATTTAGATGGTGACAAACTCACACTAAATCCTAATTAAGATGCATATTTAACTAAAGACCCCAGTTCACTAATTTTGTGAGCTAATGATTCTTAACAACCTAATAGACAATGTTTAAAATTAAATCAGTTCCAATCCATCTAAGTCATTGACACATTCATACAATTAACAAAATGTAACCTAATAACTATCATACAATATGCAAGATCACATTCAAAGCAAACCATATAACCCTCCCCACACTTGAGCAACACATTGTCCTCACTGTGAGAAGGGGACAAACAAACACGTAAGGAAAAAGGAAACATAAATTAAAGTAAAACAGAAAACAAAAATAAAAATGATGACTAAATTTAAAAAGAAAGAGCATTAGAACAAAACCTAGTGGTGATGGAGGCGGGGATGGTGTTGGACGTGGCAATTGAATGCCCAGAGCCTCGAAATAGTGATGGATACGATGTATGTCCTATCTTTGACAATGTTGAGTTCGGGCCATCTCCTTCATCCTTCTGGAGTTCTTCATAAGTATATCTATAATTACCTTGGCATTTATGAAGATTGTATCCAATACTTTCTTCTAGCCAGGTTCTTTTATTTCTTCTTTTTCCTTGGATTCCTTGCTGGTCAAATCCTCTTCTTGTTGTTGTTAAGCACTTAAACTTGCTTGACCAGTCCTACCCTTGACATGTGTCTTGAAACTATATCCTGAAGTTCTATATTATAGGATTTATGGATTTCGGCTCGCCACAGATGATGATGGTTCATGAATTCAGGATAGTAGACTGTGAGTTTATTGCACTCAACTCTATAGTTATTAGCTATGGCCAAAACTAAGTAGCCATTCTTAAGTTATTGCTCCTCTTCTTTTGAGTAGCGATAATGGCATTAAAGATTTGGGTGGTTGTGTAAACTGATATGCTATGATCCATGCACCGCAACATGAAAAGTTCTTTTGTCTAACACTTATTGGTTTTCGTTTTGTCAAACACTGTTTGACATATGAACTTGTGCATCAACAAGTGTTCCTGGCTCCTAATGATGTTGTTGTGTGCGTTCTTAGCATCAAAACACTCTAACCCAGTTAGTTCAGTCCAGTAGGAGTTGTATCTTAGAATTATGATTTGTTATCCCTTTTACCTACTTTTTACTTTACGAATGCTTATGTTAAACCCTTTACCTGTTTTACCTACCTTAACCTTTACCACATTACAACCTGAAATAAGTTCTTTTGATCTATTTATGCATGCAATCACTATAGAGAAGAATTGGTGTATTAGCAAGCCTATGGTAGTGTAGTTTCTTGTAGGAAGTTTAAGTGAAACACTAACCATCAAACACTTGAGAGAAATGAGTGAAACTGTGAGGAAGATCCATTTTGCATCTATACTTATCTTTGACTGATGATGCCATATGTTGAGTTTGCTTATGTACACTAATGAAAAGTAGTCATGATATGTCTAGTAATTTGATATTTGAGTTAGCTAAAATTTGAGGGATTGTATGCTTTGATCTTTGTGAAAATGAAGTGATGGAATTGATTAGGTGTGTTTATTTTTCTTGAGGATAAGCAAAGATTTAAGTGTGGGGAAGTTGATAGTTATGCATTAGTGTGTGTTTTTCTAAGTATTTGGCATTTTTTTCTTACATAATAGTTTATTATTGTTATATTTTAGGATTCATTTTCTATGTTTTCGTTTAGTTTGATCTTCATTGTCATTCTTTTATGTTTGATGTTAATTTAGGGTGAGAATTGATTATTTTGATGTAGGAATGAAGGTTGGCAACTTTGAGATTAAGCTAGAGACCAAAAGAGGAGAAGAGAAGAGGAAGCATTATGATGCAAGAACCCACGATCGTGGGAATCATGCCAAGTCCCACGATTGTCGGATGTCTAAACCGACGACATATGCGTGGTTCACTTAAGCTTTAGGTTTTGACGACTATATAAGAGAAAATACCCTAGAGGACGAGAGACCTTGGTGTAGAATAGCCTCTTTAAGTGAAAAATATAGGTTTAGAGTTTTGAGAAAGGTGGAGATCTAAGGATCATTAATCACAATTAGCAAAAGAGCTTACCAACACTGAAATTTCCAGATTCGGACAGAGAAGAGGAGGGATTTAATTTTTTGTTGTTTTATCTCTTACTTTCATTTTATGATGGAATATTCGATGGTTGATTTATCTTTAGGGATTACTTTTGAACTATCTTATTAAACTCTTATTTTATTGATTGGAATGAAAGATGTCTTTGATGAATGTTGAATACATTTATACCTTGCAATAGATGGAGAGATTGAGTAGGGTAATCTGTATAAGATCGTATAACGAGAGTGGGCATTCTATAGACTACATTCATCAAGTTAATTGATTGATTAAGAGATCTTGGCTAATTTAATTGATCACCCATAGGATAACTTAATAAGTAGTTAAATTGGTGAAGTGATTTAGTAGATTGAGAGATTGCTTAATCATCTTCATTTAATTTGATTAGGGACAATTAATTACACCTTGAGAGAGGGTAGTTAATACATTTGGACATCTTAGGTGAGACACAATTCAATTAATAAAATAGAAGGGAGACAAGATAGGGAAAAAGTAATCCCTAGTTGCTAAAATCTTGAATTCCAATTTTCTGCATTTTGATGTTATCAATTGTTCATTGTTAGTCATTTAATTTTAATTTATTTTTCCAATTTATTTCCATAAAATAATTTCAGATATTAAACAAAGATTGATATGAATTAAGTGGTGCCTAAGCACAATCCTCGTAGGATCGATATCCACTTTTTAACTACAAGTCACGACCTGTATACTTGCATTTTTTGAGCGTAAAACTAGTAGATTGTTTGCTAATCAGCAAGTTCTGCACCTCTTGTATGGTAATGGCATAGACCCTGGCCTGAGATTGGGGTTAGTTACTCAGCATCGCAGTCTTGACACTAGACCTTGCTGATTATGTTATGCCTCTACCTTTGCCTCTCTGTACTAATCCAGTAGCTCTACTCTACTAAACTATTGTCTTAGTCATTATTCCTCCTCTAACTCCAGACTGTGGTCCGAAAGTCTCTGGACAGTCTTTAATCTTATGCTCTACATCTAACACTCACCACCATGCTTCTTACCACAATGCTCACAAGCAGGCATCTTTTGTGACTACCCTTTTGGCACTAGTTATTTATCTATACTAGTCTGAACAAATCCTCTTCTTGGTTTAAACCCTGATTGTCTCGATCTAGTCTAGAATCGAGACGATCTATTCTGGATTTTACCGATGCTTCTGCCAAAATCAGCTTAAGAATCAATCTACATCTTCCCTCTAGACTCTTGTCTGTACTCTCTCTGACTATCTTTCAATAATTGTTCAATTCCAATCGAGGTAGCTCGTAATTCTGTAAAACTACCCAAATTAGAAATGACTAGCCTTGTTCTGATTTCCATGTTCAACCCATCTTCAAACCTCCTACATTTGTCCTCTTCAGTAGGAATCAGGGTAGTAGCATGCCCCATCAGTTCATTAAATCTGATCTCATACTCTGCCACTGTGAGACTACCTTACTTCAGATCTAAAAATTCTTTCATTTTTCTATCCAAATAAATCTTTGGCATGTAATTCTCTCGAAACACCCTCAAAAGATCTTCCCAAGTCAAACTATAAGGTCTGGTGGCACTACCTGGTACAGTCTTCCACCACTAATATGCTAGACCTTGTAGTAGGAAAACTACATAATCAAACCTCTCATCCAACTCACAGTCTATCTGATCGAAGAATTTTTCAGTTCTCTCTAACCACCCTTCTACCTCAACAGGGTATGTACTTTCGTAAAAGTCCATAGCCCCTTGCTTTCTTAGCTTGTTGTATCTCCTTTCTCGCCTCTCTGGAATTCTCGAAGGCATTTGACCAAACTCAGGTATAGGAGACTCCCTATTGGCTCTTATAGACTCTATGTTAGCTGACTCTCTAACTTGATCTCCTATGGCAGTGTCCTATAACAAAAATAGTTGTGATTACTATCTAAATTTCTCACTCAATATCATGTCTAAATGTCCTTATATGTCCCTATGGATGTCAAACCATTCTCTAATACCAAAATTGTAACACCTCACTACCATAGAGTATACACTCAAACATCTAGAGGACATTTTGGTACACACCCTATGAAAATGGTATGTTAGAGCAATAAAAATCACTTATAAGGCATCATGAAGAATAATATAATACTTTAAAACCTCAACTCTTCATTTGATTACTTAACAAAAGTTACATTGTAACAGTACTTTTATTTAAACCAATATTTACATCATCATAAACATTTAAGAGTTTTCTACTCCTTATACAAAAGAGCTACATGAAATGAAAAGTATATAAACACAATTACAACTCCTTAGATGCCAGCTGACAAACCTTTGAGCCATATCTTAATCCAAAAATGTTCTTCTAGAGAATCTTAGGAATTAGGTCTCCTGTCTCCTACCCGAAAAGCCACGTTATAATTTTGATGAGTTTTGCGAACTCAGTTAGTGAAACATCATTAATGATCTCACTCATATCAAATACATAGATATTACACAAATAACCAAATTCACAACATTCCTCATCTCAATAAGACATAATCAGAGTCACACATTTCATATAATCTTTCAGATGATATAAATCCCAATCAATCCCATTATCAACAATGGCATATCACATTATCATCATAATTTTAGAAAACATTTCATAATCATATAATTTACAATCATGTACTAATGCAAATGTTTATGAGACTTCACATTCATTATTATTTGTTGTGACCGAGCGCCTTTTAGATTTAGATACTGATAACTGCCCCATATAAGGCTCATTTAGATATAGAAATCACTGAACCATGCTTTAAATGCAGAATTCTGAGCTTAAAGCTCTTTCAGGCTGGCTACTCTGATTATGACACCTTTATCTGGTCATGCATTTAATGTAATGCATCAAATCATAGAATTTTCCATGAATAACATGTACTTATGATGCACAGATAGAATCTCATATCTATCACACCTTAGTCCAGCATTTAACTTTTGTTAAATATTCAGAAATCATTTAAAATTCAAATACAAATAGAACACTTCCAATACATTTCCAAATATTAAACTCCTTGGACTATTAATGTCCAGAATTATCACAATCAATTCATTAACAGTTCAATTTATGAGAATTAGACAAAAACATAAATAAATCAATTCTAGTGATATCATCTAGGTTGACTCACAGTACGCTTCTGTATATGTTATTGCTTGGATGGTCTGGCAATATCTTGTCAATGGCGTTTGACTTGAGCATCTAGATACACATACATTGTACACTTTACTATCATGATCAAACTAATACATATTGAATTATACGAATACATATATGTTCCATATTCAATGCATGCCCAATGACTATACTGGGTATATTTCCTTAATCATAATTCATAATCATTCACATATTGCCACTTGGATATGTCTTGTTTGCATTTAGGTTAATACCTTAAGTAGACTTAATCATGCTCAATTCATTAACCATCCATTTACTAACTCTTTTCTAGCATTAAAAGTATTCACGTAATTCCCAATTCTCATTCATTTATTCCTAATACATTATTTATATCCTTTGGAATACATTTGCATTCATATAAACATCTTCATTCCTTTAACACTCCTTCATTCCAAACTTAGATGCATAGTTATCAAACATTCTTTTCTTTAAAGTATAACATCAATTATCAATCAAACTTATCACACATTTAACCAAATTTTCCAACATCAAATTCTGTTCATTTTAAACCTTAATCAATTCCAAATGCATCATAGTTAAGTTCCCTATCCTTAATTGGTTCAAAAATCACAAAAAGAACATTTTCTTTACTTCCATGCCATTCCTACAATTAGTATGGTTTCCCATGATTATGGGATGGGTTATCTGAAAGTCCCCATCTATTTCCTTCATTAGTTTTCCAGATATTCTTAAGATAGGTTTCAAGTCAATTTTGTATGGCCATTCTGACATAAAAACTAAGGTTTATAGGTAATATTTTCTTCTAAAAATTTTCCTCTATGTCTTAAGTTTCTAATAAACTAAATTTAATATGATTTTGTTTATTATTCCTAGAGTTATAGCCAAAATACTATAGACTATTCTCAAACAGTGATAGTAACCAAAACTCAACTTCAAGCCAAATTTCAAAACCATTAGAGATAGAAATAAACTTCTCTTCCTTCATAAGACTTGTAGACATATGTATTCAATTTAATCCATAATTAAAAACACCCCATTTGGATACCTACAGGTCAATTTATGGCTAAAATACCAATGTCTATTAAGTGGAACCACTACAATTAGCTCACGTCATGCACGCACCTTCAACTCCCCTTCACCATAGTTCATCAATTCCCCTTCAATTCGACCTTATTGATACCTTAATTCCACATCAATTTCATGTCCAAAACCAATTCAAAAATCATTCATTAAGTAACTTACAAATCAATAACTTCCATACATCAAAACCAAACCATAAATTATCATACAAGGATCATTTTTTCAGCACATATCATCACCATTATCTTATGTATTTCATTCCAATTCAAGCAGCATTACTATACCATTTAACATGACATAAAACTCATATTGTACTTACTTATTAGGCTTCCAATTCAACACAAAACTTTAGATTAAACTAGGTCTCCAAGTAAGCAAAATCAACATTAACTTATGGTGAAAGCAAGGTGATTTTTGGATAGAAAAATGAAGATCACATTTAGCTAGTTTTCTTCGTAATTTGGTTAATGATTTAGGTGTGGTTTTCATGCAACAAATTGGATAGGGTTCATGCAAATTTCAAAGGAAAAGATGGAGAAATTTCAATGGAGGAAACAAGGAAGGAAGCAGAAACTTGGGTGTTGGAATTTTCCACATCAATAATCTAGCTAGGTGTCATTAACTTACAAAGAATTATATCTTAAAGCGTGCTAACCATTTATTCAACAATTAAGCTACCTCTAATCCACTCATACTGCTGCCATTCATCACCCTTTAATCAGTCCACATATCATTCCAAGATTGGTCCACATGTCACATAATAATTGGTCTAATTTTCGTTTATTTACTAGTCCATTTGTCACAAATTTAACTATGCCAAATGTCACTCAATTTTTTGGCTTAATCACCCTAATTTTTCATGTATCAATTTATCCTAACACTTGGCATTGGTCCTAATCCAAATGTACATTTTAATTCATCAATTTCCCAATCCATAACATTTAATTCCAATTTACTAATTAAAATCTAATCATACTAAAATTCAAGACATATCAAGTTATAATTCACATCATGTTCACTTAACATTTTTCATACCCCGGAACATATCAAATGAGTGCATATGTTAACTTGTAACGTGTAAAAATACCAATATTCGTGTATGAATGCTAATGTTATGCATGTATATGCAATTCTTGATCTAGGGTTGAACCCTAAGCATGTACTAGAAAATAGGATATTACACATGATAAGTTTCTCATGGCAGTGAGAGTATTGTCACGCCCATGAAAAATGTGTCATGGGCTTAACCCTTATGTTATGGATGTGAAATACCAAGTCATACCTACTTTTTGGTATAAATGTAACATTTTGTGACTTCAGAGACATGTTTTGTTTAGGAAAAGATTGAAGAATCGAAAGGGAGGTTTCAGGAGAATGAAGAGGGGCAAACCTCTCATCATTTGGAGACCTATAGAGAGCTAGACATTTCGATGCTAGTTTAGAGGTGACATTGATGCTGATGACCTGGTTAAGCATTTCTCTCATTATTTGTTGTTCTTTCTCTTAGGGATTGACAGTGTTATCCTCTGTTTAATGTTTTGATGTTATGTGAGACTGATTGAATGCTCTATTTGATTATTTTTATGTAAGAATCCATTGCCAAAATTTCAATATAATCCATAATTATTATATTGAGATTCGTTTGTGGTAACTAATGGTTTTTAATCATTAGGGATAACATAATCTAGGTTAAATGACCCAAGCTTGCATGGTTGTTGCCTTGATTAATTTGTTTTCCTAATTTGTAATAATGTGACTGTCGAATTAAATCTAGAGAGCTTATTATAGGTGATAGTTGTCATTTGCATTGTGTTTTAGGGTTTAATTTGTTATGTATTTAGTATGAATTTGAGTGTTGAGTGTGTATTTAGGTTTTAATTGTGTAAGTTTGTGTGTTTAAGTGTTTTTATCGGTTAGTATGAGTCTTTGAGCTTAATTATTATATGTTTGAGGTAAATTGATGTGTTTGCTAATGTTTTAGGGCAAACAGCAAAGAACGGAGAAGTTGCGAGGAGTTTTCGAGCTAAAGATATAGCCCACAATCGTGGCACAGCAGGCCACGATCATGACAAGCCAAAGCAACCAGGCCACGATCTTGCACATGGAAGCACGATCGTGACAGAGAGCTTTCATTTAGGACATGGTCATGTACATTGACCCATGATCATGATTGAAAGGTTTAGGCGTTGGCCACGATCATGGCAGGCAGGGCCATAATCGTGGCCTGTGTTGGGGCTGAAGTAAAAACTCAAGTTTCACAAGATTTTTTAGTCTTTGTCGACCCCGACTTTAACCTAGAGCGTCTAAAATATAAATATATCATTATGAGACAGACGCAGCAGTCTTAAAGTGTCTAAAAAAGAGAGCTTTCACGTTAGCCAATTCCAGAAAACCTAGAGAGAAATCGAGAGATTGATAAAGGAGACAAAGGAAGAGAAACACAGAGAAGAAGCTTGAAGCGACATACTTCCCGAAACAGGTGGTTTCCTACTGTCATTGTCTTCACAATTCCATTCCCAACATATTTCCTAATTATTTCAATTTTATTCATGTATAGAATTGAAATATATGATGAGAATAGGTTGTGTTCAATGTTGAGTTGTTGTTTATACTCACCTTTGGGATTTTGATTTTTTGAGGTTAATAAAGTTTGATTGATTGTGTTTTTGATTGATTTAATTGTGATTTAATTCTGCTCTTAATAACGTGGCAATAAACTGAGAGGGTGAGCCAAGTGAAAATAATCAAATTAGGCTAACAAGAGTTAGGTGATTTGATAGATAAAGAATTGAATTGAACCGGTAAAATCGTGTAATGAGAGATCGAACATAGGTTCCCAGTAAGTTATTAGACAAATTTTAGAACTAATTTAGGTTTTGGGTAAATTGCGAGTCGAGAGAACACAATTCCATAATTTAAATTAGGGATTATCAATTAGGGTTAAGAATTATAACTCGAGAGAGAGTTATAATTCACCCTAGGATCGTCTAGATCCATTAATTCAATAATTGCACAATTGATTAGGTTTTCGTTAATTTTAGATTAAAACCCCGTTTCTCTCATTTAATAGTTTCTAGGATAGTTTGGGATTGATTTTTCTGACTGGTTATTTCTTGAAATTAATTGTTTGATTGGTTTACTTTTTGCATTAGTTTATTTATTTTAAATTATTGTAGTTTAGTACGACCTTAGATTTTAGAACTAATTTAGCCTTCCTCATGAGATCGATAACTTGTGTACTACACGAAAGACCTATGCACTTGCAAAATTTACCAAGGTTAATAAACATTAAAACTTAGCACGTGTAACCTTGCGATCAAATTTTTGGCGCCGTTGTCGAGGAGGCAATTTAGTTTTATAGTTTAAGGAGTTAGAGTATTTTTTAATTTTTGTATTCGTTTTTTGCTCATTTTAGGAAGCGTGCTCTTGCATGAACACAAGAGTCATAAGAGGCTCAAGGCATGCATCAGAGACAATAGATTTAGATATCACATGATTAGAATGAACCCTTAAGAAAGCTCAGCGAGAGGAAGTTGAAGAGTTAGGCAAATCACTAACGGCTAAGGAATTTCAAAGAAATATGGATCAAGAAGCTAATCAAGGACGGCAGTAGAGGACTCTCATGGACTTTATAAGGCCAAGGTTTAACCCATCGAACCAAGGAGTGGCTAGGATGCCTATTCAAGTGGCCTCATTCGAGATTAAGCCAGCCCTCCTGAGCATGCACTAGCAGAATGTCCAATTTTACGGATTGGTGAATAAGGATCCTAACACACTTATCATGAATTTCTGCGAGATCTATCAAAGGACGCTATTAGGATTAGGCTATTCCTTTTTGCACTTAGAGATAGAGTGAAGGCTTGGTGGCTTGTGTGTGCCTTTTTGGACAAATACTTTCTATTGACAAAGACCACAAAGATAATAAAGGAAATAACCAATTTCCAACAAGGTGACGAGGAGTCAATTTATGAAGCGTGGGAGAGATACAAGGACCTGCAAAGGAAGTGTCTACACCACAACCTACCGAAGTAGTTCCTTTTTCAAACTTTCTACAATGGAGTAAACCCACCAACCAGAGGCACCATAGACGCAGCGTCAGGAGGATCTTTGATGCGGAAGACAGTCGATGAAGTAAAGGAGTTGATCAAGGAGATGGCCAGCAATAGCTACTTATGGACGAGCAAGAGAGGTATGTAGCTTAATACTTCTTGAGAGCAAAAGAGGATCATCGCGGTAGATCAGATGATGGAGATGCAAGTGAAGATCGACAATTTGATGCGACAACTAAGCAACTTGAAGGTATCATCATCAGCCCACGAAAAGGTTGTATAAGTGAAGTGTGAGCTTTGTGGCCAGACAAACCACGATACTATGGACTACTACTTGATGAGAGAGGAAAACCATGAGTAAGTAAACTATATGGGAGCTTAGTTTGGACGAGTAGGGGGAAACAATTCCTACTCTAACACATACAATCTTGGGTGGAAGAAATTTTTCCTATTTAAATAACAAAAATAGAGGACAGTTCAGAACTTAGGGGCAATCGAGCTTTCGACAAGATAAAGCAAGCTCGATGGAGTCAAAGTTGGATAGAATTTTGGATAAGATCGAAGGCATGGAGGAAGCACATAGGAGGCTCGAGAGCAAATTCGAGCAAGTAATGAAGAATCATGCCTAATCTATACACAATCTAGAAGTCCAAGTTGGCCAGTTAACGAAGGAAATGTCGAATCGGAATGTTGAAACACTTCCAAACAACATCAAGTCCAACCCGAAGGAATGAATCATGGTCATTAGTCAAACTCAGGATGAAGAGTTAGAGTAGGTGAAGGATGAAGGAGAAGGTCAAGTGGTTAAAGAAGACCTTTCGACTGAGCCTATGATCGAATCACTCGACACTAATTGACGTGTATTTCCATTCCCTATTGCGCAGCAATGAGAGTTATATGTAAAAAGGGAAGCGAAAAAATTAAGAGAGATTGAGCAAAGTAAGGTCGAGGATGTGACGGAACTAGTATAGACAAAGTTGAAATTAAAGAAGTCCATCTTTCTTTTCCAAATTAGCCTTCAGTTCTATTTTCTTTTATGTTTATTTTTATTTATTTTCTTTCACTTCAATTTATATTTTGTCTTTTCTTATCTTATGTGATGTGTGCTTCTTTCTCACATTAAGGACAATCTGTAGTTTAAGTATAGGGAGAGATTGTATTTTTGCTTTTGAATGTGATTTTGAATATTGTATGATAGTTATTAAGTTGCATTGTGTAAATTGTTTGAATGTGTCAATAGCTTATATGAGTGAAATTTGTTTAATTTTGAACATAGTCCAGTAGGTTGTGAATAATCATTAGCTTGAAAATTAGTGAATTAGGATTTTTGAATAAATATACATCTTAATTAGGACTTAGTGTAAATTTAGCATCCTTTAGGTTGTCACATTCATTCATAATTTAAAGCCCTTTAATAAAGCCCTTTAACTTAAGTATTTTAACTAGTTTTTTTTTCATGAAAATGAATAGCTAAAAACAAAAATATAGGCGGAAAAAACATTTTGTTAATAAATCACTATTCCATTGACCTTCGGGTTATGAATAGAGCTCATAGTCAGTTGAAAATGTGATAATAGGTGAGTAACCAGATTGACACGCATCACCAATGTGTGCATTCGCATCAAAAGGTTATAATGACGTTTCAACCAAACTGTTAATAAATGACTTAGTCGAGTAACTGGATCGACATTCATCACCAATGTTTGCCTTCGAGTAAAAGACTAAGTCTGTGTTTTTATTAATTAAAAAAATGTTTGTTCTTAATAAAAACCTATTGAACTTGTAATAAGCTTGAATTTTCATGAAAATGTACTTAGGAACAATTACAGAGTCTGAAGGACCAAAGAATTATTAATGTGTGTGTACAATTTAAAAGGGTAATTAAATTAGCACTTAGATCCCGATTAACTTGTATATTTAGTTCAAAGCCCTTAGACATAGATTTTACATGTTAATGATTAGACATAACTTGTCAAATTATGTTCAAGATTAAATTTATTTCATGAACTTGAAGCCATTGTCTCATTTTTGCATTGTGTGCTTTGTCTTTACTATGTTTATTATGTTTGTTGTGTTGTTTGCCTAAGGACAAGCAAATGTTTACATGTGGGGATGTTGGTAGTTGTCATCTACATTGTGTTTTAGGGTTTAATTTATTATGTATTTAGTATAAATTTGACTGTTGAGTGTGTATTTGGGTTTTAATTTTGTTAGTTTGTGTGTTTAAGTGTTTTTATGGGTTAATATAAGTCTTTGAGCTTAATTGTTATATTTTTTAGGTACCTTGATGTGTTTGCTAGTGTTTTAGGGTAAATAGTGAAGAATTAAGAAGTTGTGAGGAGTTTTCAGGCTAAATATATAGCCCATGATCGTGGCACAATAGGCCACGATCGTGACAGAGAGGGATGAGCCAAAGCAGCTAGGCCATGACCGTGCACATAGAGGCATAGTCGTGACAAAGAGCTTCCATTCAGGACACGATCGTGCACATTGAGCCACGATCATAACAGAAAGGTTTAGGTACTGGCCACGATCCTGGCCTGCGTCAGGCTGAAGCAAAAACTCAAGTTTCGTAAGATTTTTCGATACTTTAACCTAGAGCGTCCAAAGTATAAATACATCATTATGAGACAGATGGAGTAGTCTTAGAGATTCTAAAAAAAAAGAGCTTTCGTGTAAGCCAATTCCAAAAAACCCAGAGAGAAATCGAGAGATTGAGAAAGGAGACAAAGGAATAGAATCACGAAAAATAAGCTTGATGCGACGTACTTCTCGAAATAGGTGGCTGCCCACTGTCGTTGCATCCGCAATTCCGTTCCCAACATATTTTTCGGTTATTTCAATTCTATTCATGTATAGAATTAAAATAGGTGTTGAGAATAGGTTGTGTTGAATGTTGAGTTGTTGTTTATACTCACCTTTGGGATTTTAATTTTTGAGATTAATAAAGTTTGATTGATCGTTTTTTTATTAATTTAATTGTGATTTAATTCTGCTCTTAATAACTTGGCAATAAACTAAGAGGGTGTGCCGAGTGTAAATAATCAAATTGGGCTAATGAGAGTTAGGTGATTTGATAGATAGAGAATTGAATTGAACCGGTAGAATCATATAACGACAGATCGAGCATAGGTTCCTAGTAGATTATTACAAAACTTTTAGAACTAATTTAGGTTTTGGGTAAATTGTGAGTCAAGAGATCATAATTCCATAATTTAAATTAGGGATTGTCAATTAGGGTTAAGAATTATAACTCGCGAGAGAGTTATAATTCACCCTAGGACCGTCTAGACCCATTAATTTAACAATTGCAAAATTGATTAAGTTTTCATTAATTTCGAATTAATTTCTAGGTTGGTTTGGGATTGGTTTATGTGACTGGTTATCTTATTTAGATTTCTGTAACTCAATTCTTGAAATTAATTGCTTGATTGGTTTATTTTATGCATTAGTTTATTTATTTTGAATTATTGTAGTTTAGTACAACCTTAGATTTTAGGACTAGTTTAGCATTCCTCGTGGGATCGATAACTTCGGTATTATACGAACGACCCGTGCGCTTGTAGAATTTACCAAGATTAATAAATATTAAAATTTAGCATATGTAACCTTGCGATCACTAGCTTATTGGATGGCTAGATTTAATTAACGAGCGTCTCTTAATTAAGCATGACCTAAGGGAAAAATAGGGTTAACAGAGCTTGTTATTAATCTACGATTAATAGTTACTAGGAGAGGTATAAGAATAACAATTCAATGAAATATGTCTAATTGTGTGTAGGTTGAGATTGAACCAAAGAACCGGTTTCCAAATGTGCTCACCGTTTTCATCATTTTTTCATGTTTTCTTTAATTTATCTTTACTAGTTTGGTCATTTTATTTTCTTATTCGATAAACGAAACCGCCCCATAACCTAAAGACTGTTTAATTTCATTTCAAAAGCTTTATACACACACTTTGTAGGATTGACCTAGACTCACCATTGCTATAGTATTAGGACTAGTTTATTTTATGTAGCGTTAATACACACTTACGTTACAACTCCCATTTGCAAACTACAAGAAGAAAGGTGTAAAAAGTTACAAATACCATATGTAGAACAAAAGAAGAAAGAAGTCAAAACACACAAAACTTTCTAACAAATTAGAGACAATTAACTCAAGATGGGTATTAGAGGCAACCCAACATAAATATGTTCTAGTATAGGATTGCCTCCCATGTGCAGCCTATAAGAAGAAAGCAACCAAAACATACGACATAATCTAATAAATAGTAACAATAAAATTAAAACATAAATTCTTTACCCTAATAAACTCAACACATTGTTAAGTTGAAAATGGTGACGACTACGTAGGGCGATTGATGACGACTACGTAAGGAGATTGGTGACGACTTTACCAGTGACCAATAGCTATTGTTATTTGTTGACTGTAGACGACGATGAAGGAGGGGATTGCTCGATGAAAAATTAGGGATTTGCACTTAGGAATTTTAACTGTATTAAGGATTTTAACACTGTTGTAGATAATAATTTTAATTTGTTTACTTAATATATGTTTTAGTTAATTTACTTGTTAGGTTAAATCAAGTAAGGTTAACTAATTCCTTAACTTAACAAATTATTAGTTACCTTAACCAAATAAAGTAGGTCCCACAGGTTTAAATTTAATAATTTTTAATTTTTTATAAAAAAATCGAGCCCCACATTGCCACATCGGATGTGTCCTGGTTGTGGGTCCCATAAAGGATATAAGTCAATATTAAAAAGTCAGGTCATTGCTGACCTAGCATAAAACTAACGACATCATCTAGTTATCAATTTTTGTATTATTATGGGTTATATTTAAGTTTTTCTAAACGTTATGGTATTATTTGTACTCTTTGGAATGTTATAGTTAAACTTGTCGATTGCTGTAAAACTTAGGATCAAAATTGACCGTTCTTCTCAAGAAAAAAGGAAAAAGTTTATTAAGTTAACTAGCTAGTAGTGGTAATAAGTGTGAGTAAGGTCAAGTCATGGTTGACCAAAGTTGTCTAATTGATCTCATTTTTCCCATATAATTGGAACATTATGTCTTTTGACGTTAATGTAGATACTGGGGAAATTAGTGTGGTTGTGAACTTATAAATTGAAATTATCATTGTTATTATATTTTTTCTAAGTATGATTGAACTATGTATTGAATGATGATAGGATTACATTTAGACTATTATGATGAATGAAGGAATTATTCCTACTTGGGCTTAAATATATTATTAATTAAATGGTGATTAGATGGATAAAATGTATGAATAACTTAAGTGATATACACTCGTAAGGTAGCTTAGCACCCCAGTGTCAGGTTAATTGATCGGCTTTTATTATGTGTAAGTTTTAATTAATAACCTCTGATATCCAGAAGCGCATAGTTCATTAGCGTAGTACCAAAGGTGTCGATCCCACGAAGAGGGAGTTAATCTAATCTTAAAATCTAAGTTCAGAAATAATAACAGAAATTCAAATTGCACGAAACTGAAAGCAAGAACTTAATTCAATCAAACAATTTAAGAATTAACCATGAAAATACTAATTACTAAGCAATTATAATGCACCTAAGAATCAACCGAAAGCAATTACCAATTGAGAGAAAGGGAATTTCACCTATCCTTAATGCTAACCTAACTGATTATGAATTACCAGATTATTGGTTCTAGACTATCCTAGGGTTGATTACTCTCTCTTGAGTTATAGAGATTAACCCTAAATTATAAACCCTAATTAGATTATGGGGGTTGAAATCTCTCAATTTACACCCTATCCAAAACCCTAATTAGTTTTAAAGTTCTTTAATAAACTATCGGAAACCTATGCAAGATCTCTCTTCGTATAATTTCTTGATTTGATTCGATTCATGTTCTATTAAATCACCCAACTCCTAATAGTCCTATTTAATCATTTTTCATTTGATTCACCCTTTTAGTTTATTTCCAAATTATGCAATTATAAAATTAAATCACAATAAATCCAATAAACATAAAAACAATTAGATTTCATTAATTCAAGAATAAAACTCCGAAGTTGAGTTTAGAACATCCTTGACATTTAAGATTCTATCATCAACTATTCACTCCAATTCTATACAATGATAAAACTGAAAATAAATAGGAATACAATCAAAATGGAGGACAGGACGTAGCAATGTCGAAAAACCTCCTAATCTTGGAAGTACGTCAAGTCAACTTCTTATCCTCTTTTCTCTTCCTTCTTCTCTTCCTCAATCTCTTGATGAATTCTCCCTAGGGTTTCTTAAGGTGGCTAATGTAAAAGCTCCCTTGTAGCATCCCGTCTCTCAATTTGTTGAGAGATTTAAAGAGTTAGACTAATAAGTCATATCGGTGGTACCACATAAAGAATGAATTTGGTACAATTAGTTCATGATTTTCATATATATGTTCAAATGCATTATATTAGCATATTCACATAAATGGTGGAATAGATAAATTGCACTCAATTGAAATATTCCAGGGTATGAAATTAAGATGAATGTGGCAAATGACTGAGTTTAAGAAATGTGATATGAATGAGTATTTCCAATGTCTTGTACTTTGGTTTACCATTAACAAGAATTTCAAGATCATAATTAATAATTCAGAAAAAAATTTGTACGATTGAGAGATTTATGAATTAATGTGTATTTGTTGGACTAGGAAAAATGCCAGGTGGCAAGATAATTGACAAGTAGTAGTAGAAATAGTTGACAAACAGCAACAAAAATTATTGACAAGTTATATAAAGATTTAATGACAAGAGTCATTAAAAATTGGGAGACAATTGGATTAGAAATTGGAGACAAATGGACTAGCTATTTAAAAGACCTATTGGAGACCACAAGGTGGTGACATGTGCTTGCCACTTGCCTTGCCACACACCTCACTCTCAATATTGTCTCATTTGAAATACCATCCTTTGTCTTTCATTTGGCAAATACATGCTTTCTTCTTCTCTCTTCTTTTTGTTCTTAATCTCCTTCACTTTCTTCTCCATCCCATCACACTCTTTTCTCACCTACTCCATGTCAATCTTACCTAACTATTTCACTTGTTTCTTTAATACTCTTGTTGTCTTCATCATTTGTTACAAAGAAAACCTAACCTTTCGTCTTAAAATGATGATGATCGTATGAGGCTTGGAAGCTAGGGCTATGTGATGATTTGAGAAGATTTGAGTTAAATAAGTAAGTTAAACATTGTTCCTTACATTTTGTTGTAAATGAAATATACATGATGATAGTTAGAGAAGATTGATCATGTTAATGGAGTTAAAAGAGGGTTGTAAAGTGGATGAACAAATGGAGATGTTTATGTTAAGTTTTTGTATGATTAAAGAAAAATAATGTATGATTTGTTTGATGAATGATATTGGGCTGAAACAGAGGTGAGAATGAAGAGGAATTGATGAGGAATTAAGCTAGAAAGGATGAACTAAGCATAAGATATGTTAGATGTAACTTGTGGGAGTTAAAAAGTTAGAAAATAGGAAGGAGATTGATGGGATTTTTGGATGTGAACAACCCACGATCGTGGGAATGCATAAAAATGTTGGAGATGTCCTGTTTTCATAACTCACAATCATAGGAAGCCATCCACGATTGTGGGCAGTGGCTGTTACGTGATTTATGCTTCTTTTATATGTGGTTTGAAAAAGCAAATGGTTAGTTACTTTCCTATAATGCATTTAGACTTGAATGAAGCTTGAAATGAACTTAGTTTGATGATGGATTAAGTGATTAAATGTGTGATATGTTTAAGGTGATAATTGAGGTTATAACTTAAGCATGGATGATTGGTATCAATGAGACAAATTCTAAAAAATTGGAGATGCTATAGAAATGAAAGTGACCGTATGAATGTTAATGTGATTCAAAGAAGATGAATAATGTGTATTAAGTAAGAATGAATGAGAACTTGAATATTATGTGATCATATGATAACATGGATCGTACTGTAAGTCAACCTAGATGATTTCATATTAATTAATTGTTCTGTTTTAAATTTTTTTATTGATTTATTCCTTATGTGAATTTGATTGAGACAATTTCGGACATTAATAGTCTGAGGAGTTAGATAAATGTAAATATATTAGAAGTGCTTCATTGAATGTGAATGAGAAAGAAGTAAATGTTCTTAACATTTCATTGAATGTCAGACATAAATCTGATGAAAATTTGAAAAAGTGAATGTGTACTGAATAAATGTGATTGATTGCATATATCTGAATTCATGCATTTCATTACATGATATGCATGATCAAATAAAGGTAGTTGTGACCGGAGTATCCACCAAAAAAGAGCTTAAAGCTCAAAATGTGATTAAGAGCCAAAGGCTCACTATATATAATGACCCCGGTATCCCTAACAAATACTGAATAGTTATCACTGAGCCCAATATCCACAATAGATATGGGATGGGATAGTTAAAGACATTCGATCACAAAAAAGTAATAACCAAAAGTGAGTCACATGTACATTGCATATATATAAATTGATGTGTATTAAGTGAATGATTGTAATGAGTTATCTGAATTGTTATGAAAATAAATTATGAAATGATGTGCAATACATGAATGTGTAAATTGTCTATGAATATGAATATGTGAATTGTTCTTCGTTGATATAAGTGAGCCTATCAAGGACGGTTAGCTTACGGAGTTCATAAAACTCACTAAAATTGCAACGTTGCCTTTCAGGTTTAGGGTACCGAGTTAGAAAAATTAGAGTATAGCCACTCTAATCGGATAAGAGTTAAAGGCTGAGATCAATTCGCATTTGCATATATCTTCTGTCATTTTTGTGTTAAAGAATATATTCTGCAAATACTATACCATATGTATGTGAATAATTTTGTTATGTCATGACTTTATGATTAGAAGCATTTTGTAAAATGAAATAGTCAAATTGAGAATTGATTTGCTCTTGATGTGTTTATAAATGATATAGGTCGTGAATGATTATTGGTTTTCTGAAATATACGTTTAATGTTCAAAAAATGTTGTATTGAGTTTAATTGACTATCCTAACGTCTTATCCTCATAAATTATATTCTCAAATACTGTCAGTATGTTTGGGATATGCAATATGAGAGTGGGGTGCTACATCCCTTCTGCCTTTTTTTCTTTTTCTTTAAATATCTTTTGTATTCTGAGAAGCCCTAGGATTTTTTAGGGTCCGAAAGGTCTAAAAAATCTCTCAAAACTTGACGTCTTTTGAGTGTCTGCGCATCTACCTGATGCAAGCCATAATCAGGGGCCACATTTAAGCCTTCTGTCACGATCATAAAAGGTCCCTTGAGCTTATGTCATGATTATGGCATGCAGGTCACGATTATGGGCTAACTCTGGTGCTTCTGTCGCAATTGTGGCCTGACAAGCCACAATTATGGGTTGTTGTTTCGGCCCGATTGTCTCAAAAACTTCTCCGTTCTTTAATGTTGACCCTGAAACACTAGAAAATACATCAAGCTACCTCAAAAACATAATAATGAAGCACAAACGCTTGTACTAAGCCATAAAACACGTAAAACATAAATAATTAACAAACTAACACAATTCTAACTTAAACACATACTAAATGATTGGATTAATAACTAAACACATATCAAACTATGCCCTAAAACACGATGCAATTTACACTTATCATTAATATTCGAGGTCCACCCTAAGCCTTATTAAGGTGGTAGTCTGACATAACTTGCTTTGATACCATATATATAATACTTAATGTAATAGGAAAATAAATCTTAATTAACTTAAATCCTTCATTAACCACATAATTTAGAACATTTTAATCCTCCCAGTACAAAACATAAATATATACCTGAATAATTTGATGAAATTGATATGTCACAAACCTGTTTCTAGACGAATTGATTTCTCTCCCTCGAACCCTTTATTGATTATAAATGTTTTAGATGAATTAGTTTGTGTTTATTAACTATAAAACCTAATAGGTAAGAAAAGGACCAATTTACATACCTTATAATTTATTATACTATACCCATCATATAACCAAATAAATTATTATTATTATTTAGCTATTTAATCATTAATCAAGCTTAAACATAATTACCTAACCTAATATTATGCTATATTCTAACATAATCAACTAATTAAAA
Source organism: Erythroxylum baracoense (assembly GCA_025629805.1). Lineage (NCBI taxonomy): Eukaryota > Viridiplantae > Streptophyta > Magnoliopsida > Malpighiales > Erythroxylaceae > Erythroxylum > Erythroxylum baracoense. The sequence continues at coordinate 26,960 of JAOTAY010031189.1, forward strand.
AAAGGATTGTAGACCTTCTTTTGTATTTAACAAATTCCTACATGGAAAGTATTTAACAGTTATTAATACTCTAGAGGATAACAATAATGAATTGATGAGTATGCACCACCCTTTTTTACGAAAAGAGGCTCTACTAAAAGCAACATATTTTAAGAATTTACCCTGTAGAACCTTCTCTTTTCATCTTTTTTCCAACTAAGAGCTCCTAATAATATTATTCAACTATAAGGTTGAAGATTTGAAAGGAGAAAAATGTTCGTAGTGTATGTTAGAATAACTTAAGCTAAGCTTTTAATGAGGATCTCTGTACCACCATATTTTCCTTTTTATACATCTTCAAAAGATGGTATAACTCAAAAGTAATAAGAGAATTATAGGTGATGATTTACCCTAAGGTAAAAAGCACTTTGCTATACATTAATAATGACATTCAATAGTGGTTTTATTTTGGAGAAGAACCTTTCAAACTTCTAAATAATAAAAAGCAATTTGCTCTTTCTATTTCTAAAATGTTAGTTTTTAATTGATCTTTCTATTTCAACAATTTTTAAATTAGTCTTTAGGTTTTAAAAATTTTACTTGTGGTCCTTTTAAATTGCTTCTAAACTTGACACCAAGACATAGATACTAGTTATGAATTAAAAATTTGGAAAAATATTTTTTATAAAAAAACCAAAAGTTTCCCTCACTTAATCACTATCTATTTCCTCTCTTAATCTTTGAACTTAAACTATGATGATTGTTCTCTTATAGGAAAACACTTTATAAGTGATAAGTGGTGGCTAGTATTTATCATGTATGACAAAATAATACTACAATAGTTTTGTTATTGTAGTATTAGCTGATAGAATTCAAAGAACCTAAAAGAATTTTGTCAATCTCTTGTAGTAGAAACTTTTTTTATTACAACCATAAGTTTCTTGTTAGATCATAATGGTTTTTTCACTAGTCTCTTCAAACTTTTCATTTTCACCTCCCACCTCTGATCTTCAACATAACTTTATAAGCATTTTTCTCTTGTATTTCATTATTATATTAGATCTACAATTGTATTTCTATTATCTACCAAAAAAACTATGTAAATATCATACCAAACAATTATTTCCACTTGGCATTGATATTTTTATTATCCCATCTGGATTTTCTTACTTGGCCTAAGGTGAGCTTTTAAGGTTTTATAACATAATTAGTTTTTACAACTATTATTCCAATATTTAGATGTATGCATCAGTTGTAACCATTTTTCTATTTAAATTTTTAAGACTTATATATTCATCTATAAGAGTCTTAAGTGGGAGTGTTATTATGAGCTATGAGATATAGAGCTTTAGAACTTTGTGATACTTTATCAGTAATTTTTAATTCAAATTTTACTAATAAACATGACTTTCAACTTGGTTGCTATTTTTTTAAAGTGAAGGGTACAACAATTAGAAGGAAAGAAGAGATTGAAAAGGATGTGAAGGAAGAAACTATAGTAAGAACAAAGTTCCAATGTGCAGGTGCAAGAGCTTATATCTTTATTACATGATGTTAGTCCAATTGTTTTGAAGTATTTTTATTATGTGTATTAGTTTTTATTTATAATATATTGATATGTATTGTATAAACCAATAGTATACTTTGTGAAATGTAGTAGTAATTTTTGAGTAACAAAATAAAAAAAAAGAAGAGTTCTTTAGATGTGTTGACCTCACATAGTTAGGTGGAGAACATTGAGATAATGGTGGTATTTGAAGTGAGAATGAATTTTAATAAAATGATCTTTCATTTATATTAAAAATATGCAAGGTATTATAGATTTGTAGTTGTTATAAGTGCAGGAAGAAACGATGATAATATAGAGTTTAAAAATATAACATTTGTTTGTCATCAAAATTGGCTAAACAAATCATGGGGGTTAAATAAATTGAAACCAACATCAAGTGGAATAATTGGGTATAATGCTTAGGTATATTATCAGTTATTAAATTTATTTGGTCGAGATTTATGAGGTAACATCAGCTTGTGGATAGCCAAGTATGATGTATATTGGAACTAAATGACATATATCAAATTAGGCCATTCACAAATATATGGTTTACTGTGATAGGAAAATGTGGGTATAAAAACATAGTACGATTACTAAAAGGATTATCGTAATCATATAAACATGATGATACAAGTGAGGTTGAGGGAAGGAGATGTAGAAATGGTGTATAAGATGTTCATTAGAATGAAAGAATGTGATAGTAGATTTGTTTTCTATAAAATTGATTGTGATGAGTAAGGAAGGCCAAGAAATTTTTTTTGTATAGACGCAAAGAGTTAAAAATCTTATGTTGAATTTAGTGATATGGTCATGTTTGATAACACCTATCTCGTCAGCAAGTACTAAATGTCATTTTCTCCATCTTTTGATATAAACTATTATAAGCAATCTATATTGCTAAGTTGTGCACTATTAGTAAATTAGATGACTAGTATTTTTATTGACTTTTCCTCATATGGTTGATGTGTATCAATGATAACTATAATTATAAATGAGTGCAAGAGTATAGATAATGGCATTAAAATTGTATTTCTTATCATAAGGTATATATTATGTATGTGGCATATACTTAAGAAAGTACTTGACAGATTTTGGTGCCTATAAGAGATAAAATTTAAAAGATATATTTATTGATATTATTTATGATTCCATTAACTATAAAAAAATTATGATGAGTAGAATGAAATAGTTGTAAAGCTTTACTTAGGAAATATTTCATTAGGTTCAATCCCTATTTGATGATTATATAAGGTAGGCTCCAATATAAGTTGTGAAGATATTTTAGTGAGAATGTCAACGAAACAAATAAGTGAGGATATTATTGCTTACTTTAATGGTTTTGTTCTTGTCTACAGCATATTGAGATGTATATTTTTGTTGATAATATGAAGAAGGAATTGGGAAAACATAAAACATGAGATGAAGTTGATTACTTGTATAAGGGAGTAGCATATCTTTAGTTACTCCATTTGATATTGGGAAGAAATTTTAAAAGGCATACAAAAATAGCATGTTTCATATAGTATAAGATGAACTAACAAATGTAATTTATTATAAGATGAGTATAACTCATAATGAAGGGAATAAAAGTTTCATAATGAAGATGAGATAAATGAAGAGTGCAATGTTGTTAGACTACACACAGATACATTAAGTGACTCACACATACTAGCAAACTACAATTTTAAGTTGTTTAAATTTAAGGGAATTATCTTTTGGCATGTGATTAAATTTTTGGTAGGATTAAGTCCATAGGTATTCCAAAATATCTTCTTGTTATGAGGTTGCACAAGGATGTTGTTAGGTAGAATACAAAGATAAAGGTTGATAACATTGGTAGGATGATAATATAAAAAAAGTCAGAAAAGTAGGTTAGTTAATAAAGATAAATATTAGTTCATATATTGAATTTTATTATTTCATGATATTAATGAAAGATTAAAGATATGTTTTTTATTTTTTTATTTAGATGTAAGAGTGATTATGGATGAGGAGGGATTTTTAGATACATGTAAGGATGAGATTAACATGAGGTTTGGAAATTTAAATATCAATTGTATTCCATTTAATAAGTAGGTAAAATATGTTTTATGATTTACTAATTTTTAAGTTTAGGTTGTCTAAAATGTTTGGAATAGTAATCTATTAAAGTAATAATGTATTTGAGAATATGTGTGTGTGTGTGTGTGTCTGTGTCTGTGTGTGTATCTAATAAAAACTTTGTTTCGAAAATTGAAATAAGTTGTAGGCTCAACTTCTACTAGTTGTACTAATTTGATGTTGTCCATAACAATCATAAAAGTGGTTGATAAGTTTAACTATCAAATATAGGATGATAGATTTAATATTTTGTTGAAGCATTATGAAATGAAAAACCAAAGGTTTGAGTTAAAGATAATCTATGAAAATAAAAGTTTTATTCTTCTACTTATATTTGAAGTTGTGAAAAGAAAAATAAAAGCTTATATATGATATATTATTCATTATTTTTCCATGATGTAAATATTATTCTTTGTTAATCGAATGATTCCTCAAATATAAAATAATAATATATGAATGATATTTCATCTACTTATAATTACAATGATAAAATTGAGCTTTTAGTACTTTAGCATATATAGTGTGGTGCAGTTGGGATTGCTTATAAAGAAAGAAGATAGGGAGTAGTATATGACCATAACTATGAGTGTGATTTTGCCTATATAACTTTATATACCATATAAGGATTAGTAGATAAACTAAACCATAATCATATTAACGATTGTGTCTAACTCTAGAGAAAATATGGAGTTAGACACAATGTAACATAAGGATATCTTTTCCTATGTTCAAAAATTGAGCAAGTAGGCAAGATTACGTTTCTTAAAACATAAGCTTGTTTATGTTTATGTTCCTTTTTTATTCAGGTAACGATTACTATATGACCTATAATGTAGGGTCTTTATACTTATTTTCCTATTTAGATCAAGTTAGGAGTGGTACACCACACACCTCTATTCGTTTTTTGGAAAAGAAAATGAAAAATACATGGTGTGGAATAAAAAGGTGTCTTTTTCTATGTTTACACTTGTAGGAGGTTGGTAGGATTACACAGAGTTGAATATTTTTATAGGTTTGTTTGATAACATAACCTGAAAATAATATTGTATTTATACCCTTATTCCTCTCTAGAGCTTATAAAGAGCGTGCTAAAGATTTTACTACCTTTATTTCGTCATATCTAATTGATTCATACATATGTTCATAGTTTTACTTTTATGAATTATATTAAATTTAAAATGTTTAAAAAATTTAAATGGTTTTATTTTTAAAATCGAATGTAAAGATGTACTACTTTGCGAAATTAGAGATTAAATTAGGTTAATTGATGAAGGAATTTACCTAATTTTTGCTTAAGTATGATTTAAGTTAACTATATTTGACATTATAGTCAAAATTACTTTCCATATGTATAAATTGTTCTAATTTTAACTAAATTAGTTTTTGAATCTTACATAATGGAATATTTTTTCTGATTGAAATTGAAATGGATTTTGTCTTTTATTATGTTAACCAAATGTTTCTTACTCAAATAGATGTAAGACATTTGATTGCATATATGTATTACTCATCTCCTTTATCATGTCATGATATATATGAGAAGTTTTTATACTTGCATCTACTTACTAGTACGCAATGCTTATAAAATATGTGGAAGTAACCAAATTAACAAAAGATCAACCATGTTTGACTATGACTAAATATATGACATTTTTCATAATTTAAAATTTGAAACAAAATATGTAATCTCTAGAAGCATATAATATTAGACATTCATAACTAATGTAGAAGTTAATCTAGTAAGGAAAATATAAAAAAAAAATTTTATGAACTAAAAAAAAAGGATATCTTTTTAATCTATAAAAAATTATATTTTGATAATAGTATGATGCTATTTGTTATATAAATTAGAGGTATTTTTTATATAGAGCCATGATTATATATATAAAGCTATGGTATTCTTTATGTGATATGATTTTTTTTTTGCTCAATTGTGGTATTTACACATAATAGTGAAGGTGGTACTTAGTTCTATGGACATATGGTTATATTATATATAGTAACATAGTATTTTATCTATTGATTCATAATTTTATATGATGTGATAGTATTATTATACTCAGTTGAGGTTTTTTCTTTTTGAAAAGTACTCATTTATCGTATTGACATATTGGAGTAAATGTGATGCTTATTTATATAAATATATGACATTTTTGCACAAAATTATGGGATTTTTTATCTTTATATGTTATTTATTATAAATAATGATGTTCTTTGTACTTAGTTGTGGAATTTATATATTATAATGAAGGTGGAATTTATTTATTAGATGATTCACTCAAATATAGTGAGAAAGTCACTAGTGTCCTGTTTTATAATAAAAGTCACTAGCTAGATCGAAAGTAACCATTTCGACTAACCTACCTTTTCCATTAAAAATATATGATGAATTTTCTTTTCCCTCCAATTTGATATCTGCTCAATCCACATCTAGCATTTGTTATTGTTTAAGGCTAACAAAATATATTTGTGCATCTTGGCTCTTAATTGAAGTTTTCTTTTATGTTTTAGCTTTCTTATCCCTTTCACTCTCAAATAACTGACGTTTTCTATTCACTTTTCACAAAACCTGTGTCAAATACCTAACCAGTTTTATTTAAATACCCGTTATTTCATAATTAATATTTTTTTTGTCCAAATAATTGAATATGATGGAGAAATGAAAACTGATGTTAATTCAAGCAAAGAAAGAGTGATAATTGTCTTTTCTTTTGGGCATATTCCTAATTAAAGCTAAGATTATCATCAAGAATATAACTATAAATACATTTAACATTATAATCATGAATATATACATAAATACAATTATCTATCTCTACAAATACAATTATCACTCTCTCTACTTTTTTGTCTCTCCATTATTTTTTAATTTTTAATTATTTGAAACCTTAAGTTCATTGCAATTTTAGGATTGGCTTATATTGGTAACTTGTTATTAATTTGAGAAAAGAGTTAGTGGTGATTCTTAATGTCTATAGCCATGACATGAATTGAGAATAGACATGTTAATACAATTTTCATTTGTATTTCTAGCTTTCTATTTCATAACACCATTCTATTCTTTATTTTAAATGCTTTTATGTTAGTGCTTAAATTTCTATAATCATCAATTAATGGAGAGCCTTACTTTGAAGACTTTGAAGTGGTTGAAATGAGCTTCATTATAATTGAAATATGTAAATGTAAGCTTGTTACTTAACTTTAGATAAATGTTAATTGGTGTCTTTATGACCATTTAATTTAGCCACAAAGGCAAAAAATAATAAAAAATATGTTAAACCCACATCAAGTTCAGAGCTATAACAATGTTAAATAGAGTACATACTATATAAACATAGTGGGGTACCTTTAAAGAAAGTAAAAACAAGAAAAATTAATAAAATACAAAATCATGATATAACCAAAATAAAAGTAAAACTACAACATGATAAGAAAGTTACATAACTCACAATCAAACAAAGCTTGAAAAATAAATAAAACATGGAGAGAAACTGTAATATAATGGATAGAAGAAATAACAACAAATAATCATTTACTGTTGTCATCATGAATAAACCTATTAAGTTCATCCCTTTAAGGTGAATCAATAGTTTGCATAGGTGGCATCTAAAATCCAACATGGTTAAAGCAATCACTCTTTGATTCTTCAATCTAATCCAACTGCTCATTATTAAGATGTAGAGTTATCACATTAAGACTCTGATTTTTTTTTGGTACTTTATTTTTTGCATTAAACTAGGCTACTACTATAGTAGTGGTGAGTCTAGGTCATTCTTATAAAGAGTGTATGAAGTTGTTGAAATGAAACTAATTGGTGTTTAGATTTAGGGGTTTTGGATTTAGAAATAAGAAAATAAAATAAAGCTAAAACAACTAATAAAATAAATTTGAAAAATCATATAAAATTTTGATAAAAGTGGGGAATTCGATAGAGACACAATTCATTAGTTTAATCTCGGCCTACACCCTAATTAAACATATTTTATGGATTTGTTGTTCTCAATCATCTCCTAGAAACTATTAATCATGGGTTAATAACTAACCTGAGTTTTCCCTTTGGTAGTTCTTAATCAAGATATGATCATTAATTAAACCTAACCACCAAATCACCTAGGATACGATCTCTAGATTCAATTGGGTAGTAGCATTACGAATTAAGAAAACCAATTAATCAATGCAACAACCACAAACGATGCATCATTTAACCTAGGTTATGTTATCCCTAATGATTACGAATCATTAATCGCTACACATGAATTTCAAATATAACAATTATGGATTATATCGAAATTCTAGCATTGGGTTAGTAAATAAATGATCCAATAAATGCATTCAAATCATCTCTTCACAATACTCAATGTGCTCATACCCAAATAATTGAAAAATAATGAGAATACAATTATCCATATGCAAAACATAAATCAATTAACATAAGATAACACAATCAATTTTTAAAGAGAAAGACACAACGAAAATAGTGAAATACACTTATCCTGGGTCGTTAGCGACAATGTCACCTCTGAACCAGTGTCGGGAAGTTACCCTTCCATGGGTCTCCAAATGATCGTAGCTTTTCCCTTTAAAATGTCCTAGTCGAAACCTCTAAAATGGAAAATGAAGACTCCTTCTGTAACACCTCCCTTATATTGTCCTTTTCATTTTTGGTCCAACCTATTGTTCACTTATTTAAAAGCCTCACCACTATTGAACGTCTAGCCTGTATGTCTGTGTTAAACACAAACTCTAGCTGCTACAGTGTTGCTTCATTTTATCACATGCTACACTTGTGTTATGTTCCTTTTTCCAAACATTGTCAGTTCCCTCAATGCTTCCACCTGTTGTAATGTTTTGGTCATCTGCTCACCATTTAATTCACACTGTTGTTTAGTTCATGGACTATTACATGCTTTGCGTTTTGTTTCCTTACCATTTGCTGCATTTTCTTCATCTTGCTTTGCCATTTTTGCCTTTTGCTTCACCATGCATTGCCATTTGTTACATACTTTATTCATTTAAATTCACATTAAAACATGCATGGCATACACAGATTTTCTACTTCTCAAATTTTCCAGCTACATGATATGAGCAACTTTAATTCTTATTTTTTATGTTTTCATTTTTCTTGTCTTCTCTTGCTATAATTTTCTTCTTCTTACTCCGTAAAGATAAGTGAGTATTAATCTTCAAAAAATGGCCCAAATATCTTACTTTCGACTCACTTTAACTTCTTTGTTTCCAAATTGTGCCTAAAATCACATATAAGTCAAAGTGAGTATCTTGAGCAATTTCATGTCATTAATTGCTAAGTGTTATGGAATAATTTCATAATCAACTAAGCACTTATCATAAACATTCTCTATATATTTTGTAACATTAAATGTTGAGAAAATGAGTATACATTTTCAAGTTTTGATGCCTCTTTCTTTTATTGCTCAATAGCTTTTGGTGGCTACTTAATTATTCTATTGACCTTCTCAACTTACACCTGTGAAGCATCATAACCTAACTCACCACTTATATGACCAGCTAAGACATATGCTTCCTTAACCTTCTTGACTAACCATTTGTCTTATTACTTCAAATGTCAAGGATGGAATTAAACATGCAATGTTCATTTTCGGAACGATATGAAATACCTATAGATACCTTGCTAGTCATAGGATGTAGGAACCTCCATATATCACATGTTCTTTCTCATTTCCATGTGCTCTAAGTAATTTTCAAAGCAGTAATTGAAGTTACATTAAAGACTCTTCCTAAACAAATCGTGTAATGTCACCGCCCCCTATACTCTCCCTCCTACCAAATATAGTACAGGTAATCACTCGATACAAATAAAAAGTATAACTAAGGTTATATATCAACCATTTAGTTTAGTGGAATCATAAAATGTATGAAATATACACATATTTTCTTAATAATTTTGCTTAATTTTAATGTCAATTTCTTTTTTTACTTAGTTATTAAGTTTTTTATGTAATTTTGATAAATTAACATTAGAATGAGATTATTCAAGAATTGGAGGTTATATAAAGTAAAAAAGAAAAAAAGAAAATTAAATTCTTAAAGGAACACAATCTATTCTACACCCATGTGGTAGTTTATGTCTTATATATATCAAGTGTATGTAGCAATATGGTCTAAAGAAAGACCATGTAGGCTCTAGCCTAAAGGATGCATTTAATTATACCATTTTTTCCACTGGAGAGAAAGAAACCAAAGAATTTTTAAAGGCTACTCAATGGATAATCTTACATTAGCACATAAAATCATATGTTGGTCTATAGAAATACTATTGGTCTACCAAGTAAAAGTTATTCCATCAATGAGAATTAGATGGAATCTCTAAATGTAATCTTCTTATAAGCTATTAGCTTTTTTAGAAGACTAGGGATGTAAGTAGAGGAACTACAAAGTTGTAGGTGAGTTAAGTACTAGAAAAAAGAATGCTCTTCATCCATTCTAATGATGCCTTTAAAGGGTTTAATCAATGATATTCTTTTAATTCAAAAAAGAATGTCATGCCACAGACTGTGTGCTAATAAAAAAAAGAATAAGAGTATTCATGATTAGGAGGTACAAACATAGTAGAAACCATATGCTAATTACAATAGAAATAGGAAAATTTATGGCATTGAAGCATCAACATACTAAATTCCATATCGCTCCCCTAAAAAAAATCTGAGGACCTATGATATGGGACAAAGTTTTGGTCTATATTGTGTCGAAGAGCATGAAAATGTATATAAAATACAACACCTTAATTTTTGGAGGACTTTTGGAGACTTTATGATAGACATCTTTTTGTCTCTAAAAGATAGAGTTTGTTGTTAGGAGGATTAAGAAACCTTGAGAGGCCTTCTATAACCACTCAGATAACTAAGATGGAGTTAATAATGAAGAAACTTTACATCATAAGATCTTTATGTAAGACATCTCATATTATAAGTTGTGATTTTTATGAAGGAGGAAACCAAAAAAATACAATGTCATATTAGAAATGGAAGTATAAGTAGAAAAGTTGATTTTATAAGGAATTTCTTGGAGAAAACAGTTCTTATATTATGATATAAAATTTTAGGTAAAGAAATCATCGTTCTCCTAGAGCAAGCAACTAGCTTAAAGACAACCCCAGCTAATGTTTCCACAACTACATCAAATTGAGAAGCTATAAAGTATAGAAGAGATATTGAAAGATTTTTTATTGGGAACCTCTTCTCAGTTAAAGAATTATAAAGCCTCAAATAAGAAATATGGAAATGGATTTTTGAACATCATCAATGAAAGGCAACAAGAATCACAACCTAGTGTACCATACCTAACCCTAAAGAACATGCTTAAATGGTCACCCTAAAGAGTATAAAGGAATTGAAAAATGGAACAAAAGGAGAGGTTAATAAAAATGTGTTGAGTTAGAAAGTAAATAGGAAGAGGATAGCAAGGTAAAAGGAGTTGGTAAGAGAATATCGACCAAGAATTTCTTACCTAACAAAGCAAAAACAAGAGAAAAGGATATACAATTTAGTAAGTTCCCTAAACTTTTTAAATAACTTTATATTAACATTCCTTTTATTACATTCCCTTTATAGATGCCTCAATATGCTAAGTTTCTTAAGGAGATTCTAAGCAACGAAATAAGTTGGAGGAAATATCAACCATTGCATCGAATTAAGAATTCTTAATTATCCTCTAAAATAAGCCACCTCAAAGCTCAAAGATCTAAGGTTTTTTATCTCTTATATTTTTAAAAGTTTATCTATGGATAAGGTATTGACTGATTTATGTGCTAGTATTATTTTGCTGTCATATTATATTTTTGAAAAGTCAAGAGTGCATGAAACTAAACTAGCTAGGATTGATTGACAACTAATATATAGATCATTTAAGTATCATAAAGGCATAATTAAAAAATTGTTAGTTAAGGTTGATAAATTCATTTTCTTGATTGATTTTTATTTTATTCAAAGAAGGAGATATTAAAATACCTCCAATCTTAGGTAGACCATTCCTTTCTATAACAACAAATATAATAAACATCTATGAAGGAAAATTAACACTTAGGATTTAAGGAGACATTGCTCTTTAAAATTTGAATGCATTGAAAATTATAGGTGATGATTCTTGTTATTTTCTTAATGTATTAGAAACTAAAAGATCATATTCGTTGTAAGGAGTTATAGAAAAAAATAAACCTTCAAGTATTTTATCATTAATAGATGTAGAAGAAAGTAGCATATTTAAAAACAAAAAACAATCAATAAGAAAGATCCAAAAGAAGATGTGAAATTAACCCAGCAAAAAATGAAACCATTTTTAGAGGAGACATTAGACTTAAAATTGAAATAGTTATCAAAAACAATTTTAGTATGAACACAAGGATAAGGAAAAGTAACTAAGATTGATGGGGAAGCATAGGAAAGTTTTATACTGAAAATTTTCTGGTTTTAAAAGGACCAATCCTTCATATTGCACCCAAATAATTTTGATAGAGTAAGGCCACAAATTACTGGTGTAACTCTAAGATAGATTAAATCCAAATATGATAGATGTTATGAAAGCAAAGGTTATTAAACTAGTTGACTCAAGTATGATCTACCCAATTTTTGATAGCTCATAGGTAATTAGGGATGGAAAAAGGGCCCCACCTAACTCAAAGCCAATAGACTTAGTCTGTGTTGAATAAAGCATAAGCCAAACTTAAGCTTTGAATTTTTAGTTAGGCTCTAGCTCAGGGTTTATAATCTAACCCAAATTGAATCTTAAACTACTTGTTATATTTCATTTATTTTTTGTATTTTGAATAGGAAATGAATTAGTAAAGTTATTTTCTTACTCAAGATTGTTATTGATTTATATCTTGGCATCGATTATCATTGATTTAGATCTAAGTTTGCATTTGAAGTATTGTTTTCATTTTCATCTTATTTTTTCTCTTAAACTTATGTTAGTTTCTTTTCTAGATTTTTTAATGCTTTTGGATCTAATCCCTCTCTTTCAAATATGTTATTTTGTAATGGTTTCAGCTTGTTTTTTTTTTCGAAGGATTCTCATTTAATAGCTTTACTCCATTGTTCTTTCAATGTTTATAGATATTCTGTTTGGTATTGTGTTAAATATGGATAATTTCATATTAGTTATTGTTAATGACATAATTCTTATGTTGGGTTAGAGATAGAAAGATTTTTTTTCCTTTTTGTATATAAATGTACTTATTGAAGAACTATTCTTCATATGTTAGTAAGCGTATTTTGTAGCCTTTGTAAGAGTAGAAATAGTGAGGAATTTGTGGGAAAAAAGAGGTGGATAATGTCTGTAACATCCCAAATCACCCGCTCATAGATATTTTTCACTTTGGGCCTTGACCTAGCCAAGCCCTTATGGTTTTGCTCTTCCCACCCTTGGGAAAACACATCTATAAGGGAAAGGTTTCCATAGTCTTATAAGGCCTACTTCGTTCCCCTCTCCAATCGATATGGGAATCTAATATTCCACCCCCTCAAAGGCCTAGCGTTTTTGCTAGCCCACAGGCCTAGATCCACTCCCCTTGGAGGCCTAGCATCCTTGCTGGCATACTGATATGGGTACTGGCTCTGATACCATTTGTAACATCCCAGATTACCCGTTCACAGATATTGTCCGAAAAGTAATCTTGTGTACATTACTTTTAGCAATCTTCAACTTATGGTACCCAAACTTCAGATCTATCTTGGAGAATATTATAGCTCCTCTCAACTGATCAAACAAGTTGTCAATCCTGGGGAGTGGATATTTATTTTTGATAGTGATGTTCAGATTAATAAATATACCTGTAGCATTTATGGATCTCGTGAAAAAAGTGTTCCATCCTTATTTAGATTAGTTTGTCATATTCTTTATTGATGACCCTCTGATTTATTCTAAGGATAAGGAGGCATATGCTAGACATCTCCATATTGTGCTGCAAATACTTTATAAAAGATGCATTTTCCCAAAGGTAGGAAGAGCAAAATCGTGAGCGTTTGGCTGGGCCAAGGCCCAAAATAGACAATATCTGTGTAACATCCCAGGTCACCCGCTTACAAATATTGTTCGCTTTGGCCTTGGCCCAGCCAAACCCACACGGTTTTGCTCTTCCCACCTTTAGGAAACACGTCTACAAGGGAGAGGTTTCAATAGCTTTATAAGGCCTACTTCATTCCCCTCTCCAATCGATATGGGAATCTAACATTCCATCCCCTCACAGGCCCAGCATCCTCGCTAGCCCACAAGCCTGGATCCACCCCTTAGAGGCCCAGCATCGTTACTAGCACACAGGCTTGGATCCACCCCCTTGGAGGCCCAGTGTCCTTACTGACATACCGATCTGGGTACTGGATCTGATACCACTTGTAACATCCCAGATCACCCGCTCATAGATATTGTCTGCTTTAGGCCTTCACCCAGGCAAGCCCTCACGGTTTTGTTCTTCCTACCCTTGGAAAAATGCATCTTTCATGAAGTATTTGCAGCACAATATGGAGATGTCTAACATACTCGTCCCTATCCTTAGAATAAATTAGAAGGTCATCAATAAAGAATATGACAAACTAATCTAAATAAGGATGGAACATTTTGTTCAAGAGATCCATAAACGTGCAGGTGCGTTTTTTAATCTAAACGACACCATCAATAATAAATATCCACTCTGTAGGATTGATGACTTGTTTGATCAGTTGAGAGGAGCTACAATATTTGCAAAGATAGATCCGAGGTCTGGGTACCATCAGTTGAAGATTGTTGAAAGCGATATATACAAGACTGCTTTTCGGACAATATCTGTGACCAGGTGATTTGGGATGTTACAATGTTAATGTAGCGTCATCCATAGAATTTCATTTGGATTATGCAATATGCCAACAACACTTCAAAAGTGTATGATAGTGAGGAATTTGTGGAAAAAAATAGTTAGACACTATTAATATGGCTTCATCTATAGAATGTCCTTTAGATTATGCAATGTTCCAAAAACACTTCAAAAGTGTATGATTATCATTTTATAGGATACAGTTGAAGAAGTAATATAGGTATTTATGGATGATTTTTTAATTTATAATGATGCTTATGATCAATGCCTCTATGATTTAGAGAAGTTAAGATATTAGTAGACTAATCTTGTACTGAGTTGAGAAAAATGTCAATTCATAAAGAAAGAGTGTATAATTATAGGATAGTGGATAAGGAAAAAATTAAAGCAATCAAAAAGTTACCATTAATTACATCAGTCAAAGCAATTAGAAGTTTACTGAGATATGATAAATTCTATACATGGTTCATAAAGGATATGTAGTATCCCGTCTCTCAAATTGTTGAGAGATTTAAAGTATTAGACTATTGAGTCACATGAGTGGCATTATAAAAAACAAAATTGGTACATTTATGACATGATTTTTATAATTGTGTCTAAATGCATAATACTAGCATACACACATGAATTGTGAATTAGATAAATTGCACTTAATTGATATATTCCAGGGTATGAAACTAAGATGAATGTGATAAATAAATAAGCATAATGAATGTGATATGAATGTGCAATTCCAAGGTCTTGTACTTTAGTTTACCAATGACAAGAATTGATGAATTATCATTAGTAAATTGGAATTTATTGTTACGATTGGCAGATTTATGAATTAATATGTACATTTTGGAATAGGAAAAATGCCAAGTAGCAAGACAAGTTGACAGTGGTAGTAGAAATAATTGACACATAGTAATAGAAATGAGTGACAAGTGGCATTAGGATTAATTGATAAGTGGCTTAGATAATTGGGTGAAAAATGAACTGGAGATTGAGAGGCAAATGGAATAGTTATTAAAAGACAATTAGCACCATAAGAAAAAGACATGTGGCAGGTGTCATGATAAGTGTGATGACACTCACCACACCTATCACACATTATACCCATATGAAAGACCATCTTTCATTGTCTTTCATTTTGTTACATGCTCTTATCTTCTTTTTCTTCATTCTTCTCTCTATTTACAACTCTCTTACTAACCCTCTCAACTTTATTTATTGCTAACATTCAACACTAACCACTCCAAGTAATTCCTTGTTTCTTCTTGTTGATGAAGAAAGCCTAACCTTTTCCTCCTTAAAGTGGTGATGATTGTGTAAGTGGAGAAGCTAGGGTTATGTGATGATTTGAAGAAGATTGGATTTAAACAAGTGTAATAATCTTCTTCATGGCTTGTTATAATAGAAACATATATGATGATAGTTTAGGGCTAGATTGATGGTGATAATGGTGTTGAAAGAGTGCTGGAATGTTGATGAAGAAATGCATATACTTGTTTTCTATTTTTATGTAAATGATAAATAATAGTTTATGAGTTGAAGTATAGATGATTTTAAGATGGAATTGAAGTGAAAATGATGAGGAAATGAACTCTAAATGATGAACTATGAAGAAGGTATGTTTAACATAGTATGTAAAGGTTAAAATTTGGAAAATTGGAAGAAGAAATTGACTGGAAATTTTCAGACAACAGATCCTATGATTGTGGGAATGCCTCCACGATCGTGGGAAATGCAAGGATGTTCGGATGACCCATCCCACATTCGTGGAAAGTCCTCTATGATCATGGGAAATGCCTTAAAGGTAAAATGTTATCCTTTAACCTAGTTTGATATTGGAATAGGTAATTTAATGCTTGATATATTTAGCTTGAAATTGATGTATAACATAAAGAATGGATTGTCGATATCAATGTATCAAAATTTGGAAAATTATAAGTGTTATAGGAATGAAAGTGTTCTTATGATTATAAATGTGATCTAAAGAATATGAGTAAGGTGTATTAGGTATGAATGAATGATAATTGAGATATTGAGTGATTATATAATGTAAAAAGAGAATGGTGAATGTATGTTTGATGAACTTAGAATATTCAAGTGTTCTTGAGGTATAAACCTAAATGCAAAATAAACATACACAACTGATAATGTTTGAATGATTAAGAGTTGTGATTTAAGGAAACATACCTGGGAATAGTCAAATTGGGCATGAATTATACATAACACACATATATACATGCATGATTGAATATGTATACAGTTGATCAACTTAGTAATGTCTATAAATGTGTGTATTGTATAATTCAGAAGCACAAGTCGAATGCCGGCATCAAGATATTGCTAGTTCGTCAAGGCAATAGCTAATCTGGAGCTTAATGTGAGTCAACTTATATGTTTCTCACTATGTTTGATTTTATCTGTATAAAATGCAATTATTGAACTATATCTAGCTAAATTGTGATAATTTCGAACATTGATGGTCTAAGGAGTATAATAACTGAGATTGTATTGGAAGTGTTTCATAATTGAATGTGAACCTGAAAGAAATATGTGTACTCAATGAAACGTGGAACGCCATACTTGATTCAATGAATATGTGAAACTGACTATATCTAATAAATTAAAGTGACTAGTTACATATAATAAGAATTGATACATCTCATTACATTAAAATACATGATCAGATAAAGGAGTTGTTGTCGGAGTGACCAGTGAAAAGAGCTTAAAGCTCACAAATGCACATAAAGAACCATAGGCTCAATATTAAAATGAGCTCAGTGTATACAATGATATGGGACAGTGATTAATGAGCCCGATATCCACAACAAATATAGGACAGTTAAAAGGTGCTCGTTTACAACAATGTAAAAATGAAAGCGAGTCACATGTCCATTGTATATACAATTGATATATGTTATATGAATGATTAAAATGAATTATTAGACTTTTCTGATATATAAATGTGAAATATTGTATACAATTGTATTGTTGAAGCACGAAAAAATGTGAAATGATATTCAATATTTAATGATGTGATCTGTCTGTGAATTGATTAGTGAGTTGTTCTTGTGTTTGATATGAATGAGCACATCAACGATTATTCACTCACTGAGTTCACAAAACTCATCAAAATTGCATTATTGACTTTTAGGCTCAAAGGAGATCTAGTTAGACTAATTGGAGTATAGCTATTGCAAATTGGACATGAGTTAGTGATCGAGATTAGTTTGTACCTGCATATATCTTCGATACTTTATATCGAGAATTATATTTCTTAACTATTGTACAATGTATGTGTGAATTCTAAAATGTAATGACATTTATCACTGGAAATGTTTGTAAATGAAATGGGCTAAAATGATTAGTAGTTCACTGAAGATGTTTTTGACGCTTGAAAAATTTGTAAAGAGTTGATTGGATTGTCTTAACGTGCCATTGTTGTAGAGTGTCTTCTTAAATATTCATCAGCACATTTAGTTATATGCTCTATGGGGTGGTGAGTTATAGGATATGTCCAAAAGAGTTTAATCCTTGGCTAACTTACTTCATAAGTATACATTTTAATTTTTCTTTAGCTGGTTTTGAAACATTCATAATATTGAATAAAAATAACTAGTTCTCCTATCATAGTAGAACTAAATTGGAGTCTTCCTTTTTAACTTTATGTGTGATGAAAATGATTATTCTATAAGAGTACTGCTCACAAGGTTACACACACTAAGTTTTAATATTTATAACCTTGGTAAATTCTGCAAGCGCATGGGTCATTCGCGTAGTACCTAAGGTCCTACGAGGATGGCTAACTAGTCCTAAAATCTAAGGTTGTCCTAACCTGCAATAATTCAAACAAATAACTAATGTAGAAATTAAATCAATCAACAATCAATTATGAGAAATTAAAGTGTCGAAGTGTAAACAAAATAACAATCTTATAATCCAATCTGAAATTAACCTAGAAATCACCAAGTAAGAGAAAGGGGATTTTGGTTCGAAATTAATGGAAACCTAACCAATTATGCAATCACTAACTCAACGGGTCTATATGGTCCTAAGGTGAATTACTCTCTCGCGAGTTATAATTCTTAAACCTAATTAATGATCCCTAATTTAAATTGTGGAATTGCGATCTCTCGATTCGCAATTGACCTAAAACTTAAAATAGTTTTAAGTTGTCTATTAACCTACCAGGAACCTATGCTCGATCTCTCATTCCACAATTCTACCGGTTTAATTCAATTCTTAACCTATCAATTCACCTAACTCTTGTTAGCCCAAATTGATTATTTTTACCCGGTTCACCCTCTCAGTTTATTGCCAAGTTATTAAGAGCATAATTGAAAACACAATTAAATCAATAAAAACACAATCATTCGATTTCATTAATCTCAAAAATCAAGATCCAAAGGTGAGTATAAATATAAACTCAACATTCAACATTAACGATTCTCAACACCTATTTCAATCCTATACATAAATAAAACTGACATAAATGGAAAATATGTCAGGAACATAGTCGGGGAGGCGACGACAGCGAGAACCTATTATGGGAAGTATGTAATGTCTAGCTCGTCTCCGTGTCTCTCTTCCTTCATCTCCTTCCTCAATCTCTTGATTCTCTCTAGGTTTTCTCTTGAAATTGGCTAAATAAAAGCTCTCTTGTATGACTCTTTAGGCTCTCTAAAGATTGCTACCTCTGAGTTGTAATGTTTTATTTATACTTTTGAGGCTCTAGGTTAAAGTTAGGGTTGAAACGATCTAAAAAAATCTTGTGAAACTTGAGTTTTTCTGTCAGCCCGACATGGGCCACGATTGTGGCCAGCGTCTTAACCTTTCTGTTACGCTCATGGCCTCATATGCACGATCGTAGCCTAGATGTAAGCTCTCTATCATGACCATGCCCCTTTGTGCACGATCGTGGCTTGGCTACTTTGGCTCGTCCTTTTCTATCATGATCATGGCCTACTGTGCCATGATCGTAGGCTATGCCTTTGGCCAAAAAAATCCTCTAATCTTCTCCATTCTTTACCTTTTACCCTGAAACACTAACAAACCCATCATGGTACCTCAAAAATATAACAATTAAGCTCAAAGAGTCATACTAACCTATAAAAACACTTAAACACATAAACTAACACAATTAACACACTAATCACAAACTCAACACTTAATTTCATACTAAATACATCACAATTTAAACCCTAAAACACAATGCAATTGACAACTATCAACATCCCCACACATAAGTATTTGCTTGTCCTCAAACAAATAAAACAATAAACATAAGAACACAAAGCACACAATGCAAAAATGAGACAATGGCTTCGATTTCATGGAGTAAATTTAATCCTGAACACAATTTGACAAGTTATAACTAATCATTAACCGGAAAAATCTATGTCTAAGGGCTTTGAACTAAATATACAAGTTAATCAGGAGCTAATTGCTAATTTAATTATCCTTTTCAATTGTAGACACACATTAATAATTCTCTAGTTCTTCAAACTTTGTAACTGTTCCTAAGAGCATTTTCATGAAAATTCGAGCTTACTATAAGTCTGGTAGGGTTTTATTAATAACACCCTTTTTTTAAAATATAGAATTAGTCTTTTTCTCGGAGGCAAACATTGGTGATGAATGTTGATCCGGTTACTTGACTAAGTCATTTATTAATAGCTTGGTTAAAATGTCATTATAGCCTTTTGACATGAAGGCACACAATTGTAATGCGTGTCAATCCGGTTACTCAATTATCATCACATTTTCAATGGCAACTAGCTATATTCATAACTCGAAGGTTAGCAGAATAGTAATTTATTAACAAAACACATTTTTTTGGTTTTATTGCCTACCTTGTTTTTAGCTATTCGTTTTCATAAAAAAATACTAGTTAAACCACTTAAGTTGAAGGGCCTCAAATTATGAATGAATGTGACAACCTAAACGGTGCTAAATTTACACTAAGTCCTAATTAAGCTGTATATTTATCTAAAAACCCTAGTTACTAATTTTGCTAGCTAATGATCATTCACAAGCTACTAAACTATGTTCAAAATTAAACAAATTTCACTCATCTAAGCCATTGACACATTCAAACAGTTTGCACAATGCAACCTAATAAC
>JAOTAY010031195.1:0-25146 GCA_025629805.1 Erythroxylum baracoense
GCAAAAATTCACTATTTATTATTCATGTGCATATATGAATGCATGAATATGTCAAAAACACTTTCAATAATCCTAACTCGATTCAAAATGACCAAAATGCCCTTTCCAATTGGTGAGGGGATGTTACAAGAGTTTACTTCAAACAACCTCAAACACGATCGAAAAAATGCGAGAGAAGGAGTCGAAAACTCTGAACCTTAAGCAAAGAGGAGAACTGAAAGCGCGAGGGGAAGGGAGGGGGGTCGGGCGCGACTTATAGCCTTTGGATTACCGACGGAACACATAATTCCGTCGGTAATCCAGGTTTCCAGAGTACGCGGCCGTCGACAGTTACCGACAGGCAAGACCATTCTGTCGGTAAAAGCGCGGCATTCGCCGACAGTTACCGACGGAACCTACTGTCCGTCGGTAAAAGCGCGGTATCGATAAAACTCAAATACCGACAGCCACCGCATTCCGTCGACCAAATAGGTTTTGTTGCCGACATTTACCGACGGTAACATCGTCTTCCGTCGGTATCAGCAGACAAGACTGTAGACGGAATTTCTATACCGTCGGTACAATTTATCAGTAAAACATTTAACGACGGATAGAAGAATTTGCGTCGGTAAAAGCGCGGCAATTTTATTATAGTAAAACAACAAATATCGACGGGTGTGTTTTTCCGTCGGTAAATAATGTTTGCTGACGATATTTACAGACGGTCAGATCAACGTCCGTCGGTATGCGCAGCCAATGTTACCGACGCTAAATTATTACCATCGGTAATAATTGTCCATTAAAAATACACCGACGGAATATTGGCGTTCCGTCAGTGTATCATCCCTACTTCATTGACACGACGACGTTTGTTAGCAATTCACCGACATAAAAAATTGTTTGTCGGTATATTAATCGAACATGTACCGACGGAAGGCTTTGTCGTCGGTAACTTGAAGCTAAATACCGACGGAGTGTTATACCATCGGTAAATGGTGAAGCAATTAAATTACGGGAACGATTCCTGCATTTTTTTCCGTCACCGAGACCTTTGGCGTCGCTATTTTCTGTCGAAAATTTTGCGCTAAATTTTTTCCTACAGTATTGCCAACGGATTTTTTGTCCATCGGTAAAATATTCTATTTTTTGACAGATTAGGGACGTTCCGTCGGTAATTATCGACGGATTTTTTTCCGTCGAAAATATTCCGACGCTAATACGCAATTTTGTTGTAGTGTTTCTCCTTTTATTAAGTTAATTAGTTGCTTTGTAGTGCCTATTTAAAACATGTTTGTTCAATTTATTATGTAGTTGTAGAGACCCAAGCTTCAGTACAAAAGACTTGTTGATTTTTTCAATTTTACCATATCTCTCTATTGTATTTTTGCTCTGTATTTTTCTCTATTTTTGCTTTCATTCCCAACAGTTTGATATCAGAGCAGGTTCGTTTGTAACAGGCGTGCATAAAATTCATAACAATTGACGACAATGGTGGCAATATTTCTCAACTAGAATGCTATGAATTTTGGAGTATCAAAATGAAGACCCTATTTAAGTCTCAAAATTTATGGGACTTAGTTGAAAGTGGCTATCCTGATCAAATGAAGAGATCAGGCTGAAAGGAAACATAAAAGGGATAATAAAGCATTGTTCTTCATTTAACAAGCAATTCATGAGCCAATATTCTTGAAGATTGCAACAATAGTCACAACTAAAGAAGCCTAGATAACTTTACAAATTGCATTTCAAGGCTTTACAAGGTACTTACAGTAAAACTTCAATCTCTCTGTCGTGATTTTGAAACTTTACAGATGAAAAATGGAGAGTTAGTGCAAGACTTCATGACTAGAGTAGCTAGAATTATTAATCAAATGGGGTCCTATAGAGAAGAGGTTTCTAATCAAACCATCATTGCAAAGGTGTTAAGGAGTTTGACTCCAAAATTTGACCATGTAGTTACAACCATTGAATAATCAAAAGACCTAGCAACATACTCATTTGATGAACTAATGGGATATTTGCAATCTCATGAATCAAGGCTGAACAAAGCAAATGAGAAGAATGATCAGAAGGCATTCCTCGTATCAGGGGAGACATCCAACCAGAAATATGACAATTAGGAGGTGATTGGTAGAGGACGTGGCAGAGGAGGATCTCGTGGACGAGGTGGTTATGGCAGAGGATATGATAAAGGCCATGGTGATGAGAAAAAGTATGGAAAACAACCAGTGGAAAAGCAAAAGGGCTACAGAAGTGGCATCCAATGTAACTATTGCAAAAAGTTTGGCCATGTGAAAGCTGAATGCTGGAAATTAAAGGATAAGCAAGCAAGCATTGCACAAGAAGAGGAAAAGGAAGTCAAATTATTCTTGGCATATTTGACAATACAACAATCTCCAACGACATTTGGTTTCTGGACAGCGGTTGTTCGAATCATATGACATGGATAAAGTCATTGTTTAAGGAGCTTGATGAGTCCTATAAGATAAAAGTAAGACTTATTGATGATAAACAACTACAAATTGAAGGCCAAGGCACCGTGGCAATTGATAATGGTCATGGTAACACAAAACTCCTTTATAATGTTTATTTTATTCCTGATTTATCTTAAAACTTGTTGAGTCTTGGGCAACCTATGGCTAGTGGACATTCCATTCTATTTGATGATGTCACTTGTGTGGTTAGAGATAAGGAGTCAAGTCAAGTTATAGCAAATGTTCAAATGCCACCAAACAAGTTGTTTCCATTAAAAGTGTCTAGCATAAAGAATCATACACTCCTTGTTAAAGAAAATTGTGAGTCTAGATTATGACACTTATGATATGGGCATTTGAATGTAAAAGGTTTGAGATTGTTGAGACAAAAGGAGATAGTGTTTAGGCTGCCCAAAATTGAGTCATTAGATGTGTGTGAAGGGTGCATGTATGGGAAACAATATAAAGAGCCATTTCCTATAGGGAAGTCTAGAAGAGCAACTAATTATCTTGAAATTGTACACGCCGCCTATGCAAACAAAATCGTTTGGTGGGAGTAGATATTTTATGCTATTTGCAGATAATTGCAGCTGAATGAGTTAGGATTATTTTCTGCAATCCAAGTCAGAAACATTTGAGATCTTTTTGAAGTTCAAAGCACTTGTTGAAACGCAAAGTGGAAAAGCCATTAAAACTTTGTGAACAGATAGAGGTACTGAGTTTTTATATCATGAATTCAAGCAATTCTGTGAGAAGGAAGGCTTACATAGGGAGTTAACGGCTCCATACACTCCTGAGAAAAAGGGAATCGCAGAGCGGAAGAACCGTATCGATCTAGAGATGGAAAGAAGTTTGTTAAAGGGTAAAGGATTACCAACTGATTTTTGGCAGAAGGTGTTGCAACTACTATCAATCTTTTGAATTTGTCACCTACAAAGGCTATTCAAAACATTACACCTTTTGAGGCTTAGAGTGGTAGAAAACCTTGGGTAAGCCATTTAAAAGTTTTTGGGTGTATTGCATATGCATTAATTGATTCATATAATCGTAAAAAACTTGATGAAACATTTGTGAAATGTATTTTTATTGGTTATTGTACTGAATTAAAAGCATATAGACTGTATAATCCTATTAGTGCCAAAGTAATTGTAAGCAGGAATGTAATCTTCAATAAAGAAGCAAGTTGATCTTGGATAAAAATTCAGATAGCATTCAATTCAAAGCTCCAGTTGAAAGTGAAGCTCCACGAATTGAAGTGCAGTAGCCTTCCTTGAGTTCTTCTCCATCAGCTTCTTCAAGTTCATCTCCTTCAAGTTCAACAAGTACATCATCATCTGAAACTCCTTTAAGAAAATTCAGATCAATTACAAGAGATTTATGAGGCAACACAAGCATTATTTGTAGTTGACCCAATAATATTTGAAGAAGTGGTGAACAAAGTAGAATGGGAAAATGCCATGAAAGAAGAAATTATAGCAATCCAGAAAAATGAAACATGGGAATTGGTGAAGCCCCCTAAAGGCAAGAATGTTATTGAAGTAAAATGGGTCTACAGAACAAAGTATCTTGCAGATGGTAGCTTACAAAAGCATAAAGCAAGACTTGTAGTGAAGGGATATTCATAGCAACAAGCTGTTGATTATGAAGATATTTTCTCTCTCGCCGCATGATTTGAAACTGTAAGAATTCTCTTGGCATTGGCTGCTCAAGTAGATTGGCCTATCTATCAATTTAATGTGAAGTCTTCTTTCCTAAATGGTGAATTAAAGGAAGAGGTGTATGTCTTACAATCAGAAGGATATTGTTGCGAGCAAAGAAGAGTATACATATAGATTGAGAAAAGCTCTTTATAGGTTGAAGCAAGATCCCTAGGCATCGCGCAACAAAATAAATTCATATTTATGTGAGAATGGATTTGAAAGAAGTAAGAATGAACCCAACCTTTACCTGAAGAAATAAGATAAAAATGATTTCCTCATTGTATGCCTTTATGTTGATGACATGATTTATATAGGTTCATCTTCTTCACTTATCAATGAATTCAAAGTTTGCATGAAGAAAAAGTTTGAAATGTCAGATTTAGATATGTTGCACTGTTTTCTTGGATTAGAGGTGAAGCAAGTTAAAGAAGGAATCTTTGTTTCACAAAGAAAGTATTTTGTCAATTTGCTTAAAAGGTTCAATATGTCAAACTGTAAGACTACAGTCACACCAATGAATTCAAATAAGAAGTTGCAGGTTGATGATGGTATAGAACCAGCAGATGCAAAATATTTTAGAAGCTTGGTTAGAGGGTTAATTTATTTAACTCATACGCGACCTGATATCGCTTTTACAGTTGGAGTTATTTCTAGATTTATGCATTATCTTTTAAAACATCACCTTAGAGCTATAAAAAGGGTTTTGCGATATATAACAGGAACGGTTGATTTTGGACTATGGTATGGTCATGTTTTAGAGTTTAAATTGTCTAGGTATAGTGACAGTGACTGGATTAGATGTTTGGAAGATAGAAGGAGCACAACTGGTTATATTTTTAATCTTGAAACAGCTGCTATATGCTGGAACTCAAAGAAGCAATCAATAACAGCTTTATCAACATCATAAGCTGAATTTATAGCAGCAACTGCATCAACATGTCAAGCCATTTGGTTAAGAAAAATTCTTGAAGACATTAATCAAGAGAAAAAAGAAGCCACTGATAACAAAATAGCAATTGCAATGGCAAAAAATCTAGTCCATCATGGAACGATAAAACATATTGATACTAGATTTCATTTTATTAGAGATCTTGTGTCAAATAAATCAACCATCTTGATGCACTGCAGTACAAATGAGCAGGTAGTTGATATCTTAACAAAAGCTCTTCCTCACATGTTTACTTCAAATCTTCGCTTGGTGTTTGCAACTTTGAATCAAGGAGGAGTGTTGAGATGTGATTCAAATTTTACAGCTGTATCAACAGTTGTTTTTGACTAAGTTATGAGTGGTTAGTTAGTTTCCTATTTTTTACTTTTTGGAATCAATTAGTGCTTATGTTAGTGCCTAAGATTTCTCCTTTTATTAAGTTAATTAGTTGCTTTGTAGTGCCTATTTAAACAAGTTTGTTTAGTTTGTTATGTAGCTATGGAGACTGAAACTTTAGTACTAAAGACTTGTTGATTTCTGAAGTTTTATCATATCTCTCTGTTGTATTTTTGCTCTGTATTTTTCTCTTTTTTTGTTGTCATTCCTAACATCTTGCCACTGTTGGTCCAAATGGAGCTGGAAAATCTACTCTTCTGGACATTTTAGTAGCTAGAACTTCACCAACCAGTTTTGTTATACGTTTAAGCCTCCTTCAGGACCCTACAGTCCTGCTTCTCAATGAACCCACCTTCAGGTCTCGATAGCAAATCAGCTCTTAATGTGATGTAGACTCTCAAGACTATTGCTACTTCTTATCAACGAACTGTGGTTTTGTCCATTCACCAACCCAGCTTTAAGATCCTTTCAACTATTAATTCAATAATTTTGCTATCCAAAGGAACTGTGATTCACCATGGTAGTCTCTCTTCACTGCAATCTTCTCTACTTTATAATGGTTTCATCGTTTCCTCTATAACTCAGTCCACTTAAATACACCATGGAAATTCTTAACCAGTTATAGGAGAATAAGTTAACTGCACCATCGAGTCTTTCTACAATGGACAATATAACATCTCCATCAAATAACAAAGTAAGAGCTACGAGGTATAGAAGCTCAAGACTTGAAGAGATCATTGTACTCTATAACAAATTCTAGAAGATCATTTACAAAACAAGTACTGGCTTTTTTATTTCTCAGGATCGAATGCCTAAGTATGCACTTTTTTTCCCATGTGTAAATATGCTCTTGACGCTCTTCTCATTAACGAATACTTCTGCCTTGAAACTATTGGAAATGAAACACTCACACAAATAACTTTTTATTCAAACTCAGGAAAAATATAAAAAATACTCTCACTTAAGATACTATAACTCACTCAACTTTGTTTCTTCACTCACTTAGAAGTGCTTACTTCTTCTTGATTCTTAAACTAAACTAGAAAGGAGTATTTATACTACTTATAAACCATCCCACACCAAACTAATCTAAAATTATAATAACTATACACATCATTCTTCTCCAACCTTCTCACAATAATTAAAGTAACCAAATGATTTATATGTATAATTGCCAAATACTAGAAGATTATAGGTAGAAGGCTTGTAGTTTTGGACCTTAATGATGGACTTGGACTCCAATGCAATTGGCTCAAGTTTATATTCTTAACACTCCCCCTTAAACTTGTTTTATGATGCCAAAGTGCATTTCTCAATATGATAGTCTTATTTCTTTAATGGCTTGGTGAAGATATCTGTAATTTGATCATGAGATCTCACATACTATAGATGTACATCCTTCTTTGTAATGCACTCTCTTATGTAGTAATAGCAAGTATCGATATGCTTGCTTCAATCATGAAAAACTAGATTTTTACCCAAAGTTATTGCCACTTTATTGTCGACACAAATCTCTGTTGGTTCTTGTTGTGTCATGTTCAATTCTTTTAATAAGTTTCTTAGCCGTATTACATGACAAACATACGAGGTAGCAGCTACAAGTTCAGCTTCACAAGTAGACAAGGTGATAATTGGTTGCTTTTTTGACATCCATATGAAAGCAGTATTTCCCAAACAAAATACAAATTCAGTAATGCTCTTTCGATCATCAACGTCTCTGGCCCAATCACTATCGTTGTATCCAATAAGCTTATAATCACTAGAAACTAAATAGCTTAAGCCAAGATCAATTGTACCTTTCATATAGCGAAGAATTCTTTTTGCTACTTTAAAATGAGTGGTTATTGGGGATTCTATGTAGCGGCTAACTAATTTGATTGTGTAAAGAATATCAGGCCTTGTGCAAGTCAAGTAGCGTAAACTTCCAACCAAACTTTTGAAAAGTGTTGGATCGACGCTTTCACTTTTTTCATGCTTGGATAGCTTGACTCCACATTCCACTGGTGTGTTGATCTGCTTGCAGTTCTCCATCTTGAACTTCTTGAGTATCTCCCTTATATAGCTTTCTTGGGAGATGAAGATGCCTTCTTCCTTTTGCTTGACTTCAATGCCGAGGTAGTACACCATTAGTTTGATGTCAGTCATTTCAAATTCTCAGGTCATTACTTTCTTGAATTCATCAAACATTCTTGGATTACTTCTGGTGAAGATGAGAACATCCACATACAGGCACACGATCAGAATGTCTCCATCTTTGATTTTGACATAGAGAGCATGTTCATATGGACACTTAGTGAAGTTGTTCTCAAGAAAGTACTTGTTGGTGCAGTTATTCCATGCTCTTGGTGCTTGCTTCAACCTGTAGAGAGCTTTCTTCAACTTTAACACCTTGTCTTTGTGGCCTTTGACTTCGTAGCCTGATGGTTGCTAAATGTAGACTTCCTCTTCAATAACTCCATTTAGGAAGGCAGACTAAACATCCATTTTATATATCTTCCACTTGTTTTGAGCTGCTAAAGAAATGATTAGTTTAATAGTCTCCAATCGAGCAACAGAAGCAAATACCTCATCATAGTCAATTCCAACCTTTTGACTATAGCCTTTTGCAACTAGCCTGGCCTTGTGCCTTTCAATCTCTCCTTTAGCATTTCGCTTTCTTTTGTACACCCATTTGACACCTATTGCCTTATATCCTTTGGGAAGTGAAACAAGTTCCTATGTGATATTCTTCTTAATGGCCTTGATTTCTTCATCCATTGCGTCTTTCCACTTCTTCTCTTGTGCAACTTCTTGAAAACTCACTAGTTCACAATCAGCAAAAAGATAAAATAGTGTAAGATTAT
The DNA here is from genome assembly GCA_025629805.1 of Erythroxylum baracoense. NCBI lineage: Eukaryota > Viridiplantae > Streptophyta > Magnoliopsida > Malpighiales > Erythroxylaceae > Erythroxylum > Erythroxylum baracoense. The sequence goes on from JAOTAY010031195.1 coordinate 8,321, forward strand.
CCTGTCATTCGGTTACCTCACAGAGATCTCGAAGACTTCGTGTACATGGCACAGTTATTTCACTTTGACTCCCATTTGAAGATGGCGAAGGTGACTCGTCTCAATGGGTAGTTAATGTTGGTGAAGGTGGTGGAGTTGTAGGTTCTTGTTGGGCTTCTCCAGATTGTTCTGATGGTGCTTGTTCATCTTCAAATTGAGGAGAGAAATTGAAGTCATCTGTATGAGATCCAAAATCCCATAGTCCTTTTTCGTCAAATACTACATCTCGATTGATCAAAACCTTCTTATTATTTATATTGTATAGCTTGTAGCCTTTCAAATTTGCATCATAGCTGATGAAGATAAAGCTTTCACTTTTATCATCAAGCTTGGTTCTTCTCTTGTCAGGGACATGAGTATGAGCTACGCTTCCAAAAACTCTCATATGGGAAATGTCAGGCTTTCTTCCACTCTATGCTTCTTTTTGTGTCTTTTCTCAAATACTTCACGTTGAAAATCAATTCGATAAGTCGACTGCACATGCTACTGCTTCCGCCCAAAGCTCCTTTGGCAATTTCTTGCTTTTGAACATACTCCGAGCTATATTGAAGATAGTTTACTTCTTTCTTTCTTCTACGTCGTTTTGCTGGGGGGATCTCGGAACAGTCAAAGGTTGACGAATTCCATTTGCTTGACAAAAATTTTGAAACTCATTGGAAGTAAATTCTCCTCCTTGGTCAGATCTTATGGCTTTGATCTTTCTTCAACTTTCTTTTTCCACTACAGCTTTGAACTTCTTGGAGATCTCAAAAACTTCTAACTTTTGCTTCAAGAAATACACCCATGTTTTCCTTGAAAAATCATCGTTGAAGAGAAGGAAATAATTACTATTTTTGAGAGAGCTTGGTTTGATCGGACCGCATACATTATTACAGATTAGTTCGAGTGGCTTCTTGGATCTTGACTCTGAGTCCTTTGGAAAAAAATTTCTGAGTTGTTTCCCGAGTAAACACCCTTCACAAAATTGATCAGGATGGTTGATACAAGGTAGTCCCTTCACCATCTCCTTCTTATATAGCAACTCCAGTCCTCCAAAGTTGAGATGCCCAAATCAAAGATGCCATGGCCATAATGCATCTTTGTAGCAAGCTTTTAGACACTTTGTAACATCACTTTGTATATTGATCAGGAACATTCTATTCTTTGACATCGGCACTTTAGCAATGAAGTTATTCTTATCATCTTTTATAGAAAGATTATAATCCTTCATATGAATATCATAACCTTTCTCTAACAATTGTCCTAAACTCAAGATATTACTTTTATATTGGGCACATAGTAGACATTGGAAATAAATTGATGTCTCCCATCTTTCAAATGGATAAGAATGTTACCTATCCCTTTCACTGTTATTGTGGAATCATCTCCAAATGAGACATTTCCTCCTACTGACTCTTCTAGCTCTACGAACATAGCTTTCTTTCCACACTTATAATTTTTTGCACCACTGTCAGAATACCAGGAATTTTTTTGGCCATCATCAGTCTCCTTTCGCGCTAGAAGAATAATTTCTTTCTCATCGGTCTTCTACTCCACGTAGTTGGCCTTCTCTTCGACGCAGTTGTTGGGAGCTCTACATTCTAAAGTATAATGCCCAAACTTTTGACAATTATAGCATCGAATTTGAGATTTGTCATACCACGAGTTTGGATTGTCTTTTCCTCGACCTCGTGTTGAACTTTCCCCTTTCTCGTAGTTATTGTTGGAATTGTTGTTATTGTATTTCTGACCTCATCCACGACCGCGACTTCCACCTCGTCTATAGCCTCTACCTCTGCCTCGGCCATGTTGGTTTCTATCATTGCCTTAGCTTTCATGCATATCCTTGAGTTGCAGCTTAAGGAGTTGCTCAGTGATCCCTTGCTTCTTCTTATGCTTCTCTTTGTATGCTTGTAATGATCCTTGGAGTAACTCGATTGTTATTTCTTCTAAGTCTTTAGTTTCTTTAATCGTCACCACGATGTGCTCAAATTTGGGATCCAATGAATGAAGTATCTTCTCTATTACTCTCACATCTTCTAACTTTTCACCATTTCTTTTCAATTGATTAGAAACAGCAACTACTCTTGAGAAATAATCTGAAATAGACTCATATGCTTTCATGTGTAAGGATTCAAATTAACCTCTTAATGTTTGGAGAAGAACCTTCTTCACCTTTTTGACTCCTTTATAAGAGGTTTGCAACTTCTCCTACGCTTCTTTAGCTGAGATTGCACTGGAAATATTTTTAAAGCCATCATCATTTAATGCTTGATAGATGAGGTAGAGAGCTTTCTTATCTCTCTTTCTTGAATCCTTCAATGTTGACTTTTGATACCACTTTTTTGGAAATGAAACACTCACACAAACAACTTCTTATTCAAACTTAATAAAAATATAACAAGAATACTCTCACTCAAGATACTACAACTCACTCAACTTTGCCACTCAACTTTGCTTCTTCACTCACTTAAAAGTGCTTATTTCTTTTTGATTCTTAAACCAAACTAGAAAGGGGTATTTATACTACTTACAAACCATCCTACACCACACAAATAAACTAATCTAAAATTGTAATAACCATACACATCATTTTCTCCAACCTTCTCATAATAATTAAAGTAACCAAATGATTTACATGCATAATTGTCAAATACTAGAAGATTATAGGTAGAAGGCTTATAGTTTTGGAACTTAATGATGGACTTGGACACTAATGTAATTAGCTCAAGTTTATATTCTCAACAGAAATCAAATGTTTGATGTGGTATGAAGAGACCAAAACGTGCATGGTGACTGAAGGCGATGTATTGCAAAAAAAGGGCTTAATGAGAGGCAGAGATCGACAAAAATGTATGTTTTGATTGGTGAGACACCGAAGTGCAGTATTTAGTTAGTAGAGTAATGGATGTCGACATTGAAACTCTCACAACCGCTTTAAACTTAGCTCCTGCTGACACCGACATCAACTAGGCCAAGTTTCTACACAACCCATTTTTGATCATCAGTAGTCTAGTATTGCTTACATGGAAAGACGTGTGTGTGTATTGTTTTGTGATGTAGGTTGGATAAGAAGAGGTTTCACATCATCGAAGCTTTTCTCTTCACTGTTCACCAAGTGTTACTTCATCCAACTACGCTTTTCAAGCTGAGGATGCAAGTCATTTTGGACTCTCCCTAATGAGAATAATTTGATAACTTGCCTTAAACTAATTAGAAGAGCAGAATAAGTTAGACTTGGAAGAAGAAAAAAAAGATCAGATAAGAGATGTTCTGCAGGATTTTCCTCTTTATTCACGAATTAAAACATATTTATAGCTTCTTACATCAACTAGGAAACTTGATTAACAAGGAAATACAAAACTAAATCCTACTTGTGTGGTCCACTAGACCCCACAGTTGCAGACAGCTCATATAATTAGGAAATAACAACTTAAATCAAATTAAACAACTTAACTTCCTATAAACTAGTATTTATTAGACCTAAAACTTCTCAACAAATTGGACCCTTCTCTCATGTTAACTTTGCGTCAACTTTTGCTCAATCAAAGATTCCATCCCCCACAAAGCCATTACAAGGAAAATAGACTCCCTTTCTAACACTTGCATAGCCCATGCGCGTCGGGTCCAGTGTGGGAACATGCATCACTAATGCTTTGGTGGCTCACATCAATTACCTCCCCCTTTAAAGGTCACTTGTCCTCAAGTGGAAACCCCAAGTACATCTTCTAGAACCGTCGTGCATCCTCCTAGGTGGCATCCTCAATCGGGGCCCCTTTCCAAGCAACCAAAACCTCTTCCTTAGGCCAGTAGTGTCCTTTCTTCGTCACTCTTCTATCCAATATAGCAACCAGTTGTAGTACAGTATGTTGATCTTCGTTGATGGTAGGTAAATTCGCGAAAACCACAAGAACATGTTCTGAACATCGCTTGAGTTGGCTCACGTGGAAAACGTTATAGATTTGGGACCCCTCGACAATCTTAAACAATATGCCACCTTTCCAATCCGCTCAAGCACTTGATATGGGCCATAAAAATAAGGCGATAGCTTGAGGGAAACTCGAAATACAATGGAAGATTGCCAGTATGGTTAAAGTTTGATGTACACAGAATCCCCAACGACAAACTCTACGTCACGTCGATGTCGATCATCAAAACTCTTCATTCGGTCTTGAGCCTGCAATAACGTGAGTCTAAGCTCCTTCAGCATTGTATCTCGTTCACAAAGCTGCTCATCCATCGCATCAACCTTTGTAGTCCCGGGAACATATCGAAATAATGATTTAGGAGGTTCCCCATAAACAACTTCATGTGGAGATAATTTTGTGACGGAATGTCGAGTGTTATTGTAGCTGTACTCTGTCCATGATAACCATTATTTCCACTTCTTTGGTTGGTCATGACAGAAACACTATAGATATTGCCCTTAAGTCCTATTTACTACCTCGATTTTCCTATCAGTTTGCGGATGATAGCTTGAACTCATGTTCAGCTTCGTGCCCTAAGCATCAAATAAACTTCTCCAAAAATTACTTATAAACACTCAGTCACGATTACTTACGATGCTTTTCGGCATTCCACGAAGCTTGACAAAGTTATCAATGAATGCTTGTGCCACCCGGGTAGCAGTAACTGGATAAGAGAGAGGAATGAAATGGGTAGCCTTTGATAACCTATCCACCACTACAAAAATCACCTGCATCCTTCTGAAATGGGAAGACCTTCAATAAAGTCCATAGAAATATCAGACCAAATTCCTTCGGGCATTGGAAGAGGTTGTACAAACCTGCTAGAGCCTAGTGATCAGATTTATTTCTTTGAAAAATATCACAGTTCTGGATATACTCTTTTACGGTCTTATGCATCCCCATCTAGTGAAAATTTTCCTTAAGCCTAGCCATGGTCTTATGATATCCAAAATGACCACTCGAAGCCGTGTCATGAACTTCAAAAATTATGAAGGGGACTAACTATGACAATGGGTTCAAGATGACGTTCTCGTTGAGTAACCAAACTCCATTTCGTTTATGGGCTTGCAAGTGGCCCATATATGACTCATAATATGGATTGGCTTCACATTCTGCTTGTAGCTGCTCCCACCATGTGGCTTGTGGCCTTGAAACAACAATGAAACTTAACTCAGCCATATGAGACAATGAGTCGGCAGTGCTATTTTGGGTTCCCGGTTTGTACTCAATGCGATAGTCATAGCCTATAATTTTTGGCAGCTATCATGTTTGCACTAGGGTGGTAATCCTCTGCTCGAGCAAGTTTTAAAACTTTGATAGTCTATTCTAACGATGAATGATTAACCCAAGAGGTAAGGCCACTATTTACGCACAGCTTTCACAATTGCTAACATTTCCTTCTCATAAGTTGAGAGCTTAAGTGTCGTTCCGTTGAGTGGTTCACTAAAGAAAGCGATTGGTCTCCTCTCTTGCATGAGTACAGTGCCGATCCCATTCCCACTGGCATCACATTCTATATTGAATGGTTGTGAAAATTATGGAAGTCGGAGCACGGGAGCATGTGTTAAAGCATCTTTAAGTTAGGACAACGCTGTGGTTGCCTCTGAAGTCCATGAGAATCCCTCCTTAGTTAACAACTGGTTCAATGGGGCAGCTATAACGCAATAATGTCATATGAATTTTCTATAATAGTCTGTCAATCCTAAAAAACCACGAACCTCACATGCTGATTTAGGTGTGGGCCAATCCTAAACAGCCTAAATCTTCATTGGGTCGGGCTCTACTCCATTGCCGATCAAGATATAACTTAGATATTCCACCCGTTGCACTCCAATAACACATTTATCCTCTTTTTCATAAAGCTTGTGATGATTCAAAATGGAAAGGACAATTTGGAGATGCTTTAAATGATCTTCCCACGTTTTGGAATACACCAAAATATCATCAAAGAAGACAAGAACAAACCTTTTTAGATATGGCCTAAACATGTCGTTCATCAATCTTTAGAAAGTAGAGGGGCATTAGTAAGCCTGAATGGCATGACGGTGAACTCATAATGCCCTTTGTGAGTTCTAAATGTTGTTTTGGGAATATCTCCATCGTATACTTGAATTTGGTGGTAACTGGCCCTCAGGTCCAGCTTAGAAAAATATCGCGCTCTAAATAGCTCGTCCATTAGCTCATCAACCATGGGTATTGGAAATTTGTCCTTCATGATAATAGTGTTCAAAGCTTGTTAATCAACACAAAATCACCAATCCCTGTTCGCCTTTTGGACCAAAAGTACGGGTGATGAAAATGGGCTGGAACTAGGCCAGATGAGACCTGTTTCTAAGAGCTCCTTGACTTGCTTTTCGATCTCTGTCTTTTGATAATAGGGATACCAATAAGGGCACACATTCATGGGCTTTGTATTTGAAAGCAAAGGAATATGAGATCACGTGTACGATGGGGAGGTAAGCATTTCGGCATTTTAAACACCTAAGAAAATTGGGATAATAAGGATTTTAATTCAGGTGCGGTATGTGAGGATTTGGTGGGGGTTAGTTTTGTATTTATCAACTGAATAAAAAATCCTTGACCCAGTATTTTCCTTACTTCCAAATTGCTAGACTCCTTATTTGATAATGCCTCCATTTCTTGTCTACGTAAACCTTGGAAAATATGGACTCCTCTAAATTGAAATGTCATTGTTAATTTCGCATAGTTTGTTTCTATTGGACCCAAAGTTTCCAACCACTGTACTCCTAAAACCACTAGGTACGTTGCTTTTGGAAGTACATAATAATCGGCCTCCACCATGCATTCTTGTATCATGATCTTCACGCCCCGACAGACTCCCGAACACTCAATCTTTTCTTTATTAGCGATCATAATGAGGAACTGCTTCCCCATTTCAGTTGATGAACCAAATTTGGCTGCCATCTTCTTATTAATAAAATTATGTGTACTACCTCCATCAATGAGAACCAAAATATCTTTCTACCCTATTTTTCCCATCACCCGCAGGTTTGAAGGGTGTTGGCTTCCCGTCATAGCATGGATGGAAATTTCAGGAGTGTCATTGAAATCAATTTCCTCCTCGACCTCTAGTAGTTCTTCATTCCCCTCCCCAATGCCTTTGATCATAAAAAACTTCGGTCGGACACACCGATGTTTGGGAACAAATTTTTCATCGCAGTAAAAACAAAGACCCTTCTCACGGGGTTTCGTTACTTTTTGTGGAGATAATTTATGAAAATTAGGTTGACGGAATCGTGATGGTGTTGGCACTGGCCCCAAAATTTCGATGTCTATGGGTGAAGAATTAGGAGAGGTCAAACTTGTGGTAGTTTATGGTAAGGTACACCTTAACAATTGATTTTGCTCTTCCACAAGCTTGGCAGCTCCAATGACCTCGGTTAGAGTAGAAGGGTCCTTCAATTTGACATCCAAACAAATTTAATCTTTTAGTCCTGTAATAAAGCATCCCAGTCAAAAATCTTTGGGTAACCCGTCAACCCGATTTGAAAGTCTTTCAAAGCTTTCTTGATCAGCCTCAACACTGGTAACTTGACATAGCCGGGTCTATGCTTCTGCCAGGTTAGCGTATTTTGTTGGACTAAAGCGTTTCATCAACTCCTGAATGAGTTCCTTCCAAGTAATGGGCCCTTGATCTTTAATGAACCATCGGTATCATTGTAGGGCTATCTTTTCAAAGTGAAAGGAAGCCAATGATACCCACTGTTCCTTCGGGATTGATTGAAACTCAAAATATTGCTCCGCCCTAAAGCTCCATCCTTGAGGATCCTCGCCATCAAATCGTGGAAAGGATAACTTAAGAGAGGTTTTCTTGAATTCATTGGTTGCAGACTACTAGGACTGGAGGATTGCTCCTCTTATGTGACCTTTTTTGTAGTGGTTGTTATCCTTTGTGTTTGAAATTCCTTTAAGATTGTTTCCATCATTGAACTTAAGTGTTCAAGTCGTTCATCATGCTTAGCGACCAATTCCAAAATCTCATTCCAGAATTTAGCGTTAGATTTTTTTCGGGTTTACATTATGAGCCAACTTGGCTCTGATACCAATTGATGAGAATAATTTGGTAACTTGCCTTAAACTAATTACAAGAGCAGAATAAGTCAAACTTGGAAGAAGAAAAAAAAGATCAGATAAGAGATGTTCTGCAGAATTTTCCTCTTTATTCACAAATTAAAACATATTTATAGCTTCCAACATCAACTAGGAAACTTGATTAACAAGGAAATACAAAACTAACTGCTACTTGTGTGGTCCACTAGACCCCACGGCTACAGACAACCCATATAACTAGGAAATAACAACTTAAATCAAATTAAACAACTTAACTTCCTATAAACTAGGTTTTACTGGACCTATAACTTCTCAACAACTTGGACTCCTTCTCTCACGTTAACTTTATGTTAACTTCTACTTAATCAAAGATTCCATCCCCCACATAGCCATTACAAGGCAAATAGACTCCCTTTTTAACACTTATATGGCCCATGCACGTCGAGTCCAGCGTGGGAACATGCATCACTAATGCTTTGGTAGCACATCACTCCCACATGTCAGGGATCACTATATTCAAGCACATCTTGAGGAATGACGGTGTTGGATGTGGTATATATGGATATTAAATTTTTTGTAACTTCTTCTTGGCTGTGGTGTTTGAAATGGCACAAGATTTGATATAGGAGATTGATGAGGCTATTAGTCTGTATGTTTTGAGTGATGATAGTGATTGTATTGGTGGTGAAGTTGGGATTTGATCTTCCATGGAAACGAAAAAGAAGGAGGAGAAGAAAATACAACGAACAAGAAAAAAGTTAGATTTTAATTTTTTAAAGTGGGCCCCATAATGATGTGGTAATATATAATATTAAAATTTGTTAGATTAGCCTTGACCTAGCAAATAACTGTTATCATCACATAACTGGTATTGACCTAAAGGAAAATATTTTTCCAACTCTTGATTTTAATGATCTTGAGACATGTATTAATTAGAAAGAGGCAACTTGAACAAAATTTTTTAAAAAAGGCCAACTTGTAATTTTGAATTTTTAGAAATCATTCACACTAATATCTATGGTCCTTGCTCACCTGATATATATGATATATGTAGTTTAAGATATTTTCTAACTTTTATTATTGGTTATTAGTGTTATGAATATGTATTCTTGATTAAAGAAAAGTCCACAGTTCTTCACAAAATCTTTAAGATTAAACTTAAGAACTAATTAAGAAAATTAATCAAGATTGTTAAGTTTAATAGTGGATATAAGTATTAGGTCTAATAGTGGATATAAGTATTATGACAAATATGAGGTTCTCAAACAAGAAAAAGGTTTATTTACTAAATACTTAGAAACTTATATAATGTTAGCTCAATCAACTATGTTAGGTAGTCCTAAACAAAATGGTCAGACTAAAAGGCATAATCACACCTTAAAGAATATGATGAGGAATATGCAAAGCAAGACTAACACTCCAGATAATGTTTACATAGATGCTATTAAGGTTGACTTGTGTATTCTTAATAGAGAAAAATCAGTATCTAAAACATCTTTTGAGTTATGGAAAAGATGGAAAATAAGTTTCACTCATCTTCAAGTTTGGGATTACTCTATTAATATACATCTGTATAATTCTAATGAAAAGAAGTTAAATTCTTATTCTACTCATCATTGTTTTGTAAGTTATTAAGACTATTCTAAAGGATACAAATTTTACTTTACAGGAGGATTCATAATTGTGAAATCATAAATAACTAAGTTTTTGGAATATGATGAGGTTGTTACTTCTTAAATTTCAAATGATATCATAATTAAAGCTACTGTAATTTCATATCTTTTACCGATCAAGTTAGGGTTAAAAGAATTTATACCTAATTCCAATCCAGCATATTATCAAGAAGTAATACAGACACAAAATATGGTTCCTTTTGGTTTTTGTAAAGATTTGTGATGGAATGCAATTGGGATAAAATATAGTCCATGAAGCAATAATTAAATATGAAAATTTGTTGGTTTACCTTAAAATTATAAACATATTGGTTTTAAATGGGTTTATAAGACTAAAAAGGACTCTTATCGTAAAATTGAGTGATATCTAAGTTGATTGCCTAAGGTTTAACTGACAAAGAAGTAATGTCACTTTCTTTCATATATCTTCCAAAGATGCATTTATAGTGTTTATAGTAATAATAGTCATTGTGATATAGAACTACATCAAATAGACATGAAAACCACTTTTAGGAATGGTTACCTTTATGTAGAAGTTTATATAGTACAACTTGAAGGATTTTAAGATGACAAGAGTCATTTAGTTTGTAAATTGCGAAAATAATATACGAATTAAAATAAGCTTGCTATTAGTGGTACTTGAAGTTTGTTGAGGTAATTATCTCATTTGTCTTTGTAAAAAATAAAATTGAGAGATGTTTGTATTACAAATTTAGGGGGAGCAAGACCATTTTTACTTTTGTATGTAGATTATACAATAAAATGAGTTAGCTTAACATTTTGATATAAAAAGATCTTTGTGAGCATCTTTTGTCCTTCGTATTCAAATTCACTTAATAGATCTTAAAATTTCTTAGATGTCACTCTAAGAGCATATATTGAGTAAGATTTAATATAAAAAATTGTAAACCTTATATAGTACTAATCTCTTAAGAAGAGAGATTGTCTTTGACACAGTGTCCAAATAATGAAATAGAAAAAGAGACACCGATGAATATTCCTTATTTTAGTGTAGTTAGCAACCTATTGTATGCTCAAGTCTGCATTGGATTAGATATTGCATTTGTTGTTAGACTAATGGGTAAATATTTATCTAACCTAAGGATATTTCAGTAGAATACAATTAAACGAGTTTTGGAATATCTTCAAGAAATAAAAAATTATATGTAACATTTAAAAAGGTTAGGAAATTATATTTGATTAAGCATATAAATTTTTTGCCTTTGTTATATGGTCAGATATAGAAAGTCCACATCAAGTTATATCTTTATAATAGCATATTATGCCTTTTCATAAAAAAGTTTCAAGTAGACGCTTATAACATCTTTGACTATGCATGTAAAGTTTGTTACATATTAGGGGGTTGCTTCACAAACAAGTACTTAAGAAATTGGATTTATGAACTATTTATGGTTGATCCCATGGCTAAACCTATTCAGTTATACTGCGATAATCTTTTTGTACTACTGTTCAGTAACAACAATAAGAATATCACCAAGTCAAAGCTTTTAAAGGTTAAATATTTGACCACAAATGAACATTTATAGAAAGGTAATATTAAAATGAGTCATATTTTAACTAAGTATATATTAGTTGATCCTCTGATTAAATAATTTTGTGCAGCTATTTTTGGTATAGATATTAAAGATCATGTTTTTATTCTTAGTCATATAAATTATTTTACATTGTCATAATACAATTAAAAGTCTTAAGATGTGTATCAAATTTAATCATATTATAGGTCACTAAGCATATATACGATTTGACCTTAATAGTATGTCTTCTGACATACTTAGATAACTTACAATATCGACAGTTTTGTGGGACATCCAAAGATATAAATTTTTAATCACATAAAAGTTTTCACTAATGCAATTTAACATATAGTAAGAAAAAACACATTTCTCTATTGCTGTTAGAATAAAGTTTAAAAATTTGAAACTAACAAATGAAATATGGTATAGTATAGAAAATATATATACTATTGTTGTTTATCACACTCTATTGTTCAATCATATTAGTAAAGTTATTAGAGATATGCAATTGTATTAGATTTGTATCTCATACGACACAAAGTTTTTAATACTTCCTAGTATTGAAAGTCTTGAAGGATCGAATTATGCACTTTAATTATCTTTAGAACATATATGTTATAAAATTCGACTAATTCAATATTTTTTTTATTTTCTTAGACTTTATTATTTTCTTTATTATAAATATAGAAGTTAATATTTGTTCAAGAGTAGAATGTTGAATTTTTTATTTGATATTATTAATTACCAATTTTCAAAATAAGGTTAGGAAAATTAAAACTTGATATGATATAAAGATAATAAAATGATCTAATAAATAGTTTAATTAAGTATGCTTAACAATTTTCAAGATTAAGGTTAAGAAAATCAAAATCTGACAACACCTTATTAGTGTGGGTTGAATGTGTTAGGAAGATTTATTAAAATTACTACTAATAGTTGTAGGTCTCGTAAATCTTTTCCTATTTTTTAAGTAAATTCACGAATATATAATTTCTTCTGACTCATTAGAAAGTCTTCACATTAAGAAATTGTATAAAAATCTTGTTGATATCGCTTGAGATAACTTTTATTAAAAATTATCAAAAGTTATAACAACCTATTTAAATGTCGTTGAGTTTATTCAAAATCTTCAGTTACTTAAATTTAAATAAATAGTAAAATAATTATATTTTTAAATTGTCTTCCTTTATAAAATTTGCTATTGATTTTGGATCATTCAATAAAATTTGTAATATGTTTAGCAAGTGATGCCATGGCTTGGAGCTGTGGAATTGTGAATGGAATTGAATATCAACACGTGCAGCTTTCAAGAGAGGCAAATGACAAGAAATGTGTAGCTTTGAAGAGTTCTTGATAGTGTGGGTAGGGTCCGATGGTTTTGGCGTCTTGTTTAGCGGCGCCGATGGTAATTGAATCGGCGACTGCGCAAGGGCTATAGTGCTCTAGAGGAAGAGAAGTAGTAAAGACGAGAAAAGAGATCGTGACATTGTTGGTACATGTTATCACTTCAAAAGGTGAGGTATCAATGGAGAATTGGAGATGGAGAAAGTTATAAAGCTGCTTACCTGAAAGTTGACTTACTTGGAAAGGAAAGAAAAAGAAACGGGGACGAGAGGTTTTACGTCGCTAAAAAGCTTTGAGAATTTTGTCAACTCAAGTAGTCGGAAAAATACATTGATTTAAACTAATTGGGCCTTGTTAGTGATGCATTAACCGAAGAGAAGTGAACCAATCACCGAAACCGCAGAACACTTTAATGTGCGGGGTTTGCTCTGAAATTGCAGCATATCACATGTAACTTTTCTTGTTTAACTCCAGAATTTGGAAATTCTGAGTCATTTTTTATTTGATTGAGATGTTATTGTAACACATACCATAAGTCTTCGTACGTGTCTCAGATCGAACGTGAAAGGGAAATAAACGAAGAAATGTAGAAAATATCTAATTTCGGTTTCATAATTTCAAACGAGCTTTCAAAAGTCGAAATGAGCACGAACCTACCGCCACCTTCACAGGATCTACTCATCGGGACGCCTTAAAACCTTTCTGTAGCTTTCTGTATACGTGAATATTTGAATAGGTCAGAGTATTCTTATGTTTACGATTTACTACCGCAGCTACTAGAGACCTTAACCTTCTTTCTATATATAGTATCCATATCAGGTCTCCTCTTTAGAAGCTCAATGTGGGTTCGGTCTATACTGATCGAGATCCATTTTTCTCCGGGACTTTGGCTATTAATCCAGATCGTTTATTGGGTCATTGTATTATCTTTATCCAGATCAAATTACGTAACTTAATCGATAAGTTATTTAAAAACTAAAAATTACAATTAATTGTTGTCTACTAAATGGGAACATTTCTAACATTCTTTATCTTTGACAGTAATTAATTGCGTTATTGACTTAAGTTTTAAAAACAAGTTTAAAATTCGATTAATTCACGCTATTGTATTGATCTATCAAGTTTAAAAGCAAACCATTTGATCAAAAAATAACAAAAGTCCATCATTCCATCCCTCAAGCCTTTAGATACCGAAAGATATCAAATACATGTGTTATGTATGACACAGGTCCAATATAATCACGAATATTTAATATCTTACTAACATGAATGAGAAAATGAAGTGTGACAAACTTAGATGATACCTGTATGATCTGATATGTATCATTTTTTTTGTTTGTAGGTCTCGATTTCTCCAATCTTTATGCTAAACTGTATCAAAGAAATCTTGTTTTTTCTCACTAAATGGAAAACTGCATTAGAGATAACCTTTATGTTCTCTAACCGAATGTTGAGCTGCATTAGAGAACCTTTATGAGATTAAAACTTATACCCCTATGTCATGTTAAAATCCATGGATATACTTATTAAACTGTATGTATCCTAATGACATAGGCTCAAGATCAATCTGTATATATGCCCAATGACCTTTAAAATACTTAAGATCGACACAAATCTTAAGACTTTCACATATTTTCTGACTATGTATGATAACACGTAATAAGGTAACACTTTCGAGAAGTTTAATGTAAACCATATATTGATTTGATTAACATACAAAGCATATCAGTTGTATCTGGATCCTAAAATCCTTCAGGTTGTACCATATAAACCTTTTCATAAAGGTCTTTCTTCAGGAAAGCGGTTTTGACAATTATCTGATGTTACTTTATATCAGCATGTGCTACAATTACCATAATTACTCGAAATGTATCCTTCGAGGATACGAGAGAGAAGGTAACATTAAAGTTAAAACCTCCTCTCAGAGTAAACCCTTTGGAAAATGTATGAACCTAAACCACTAAACTTTATCCTGAAAACCTTTTGGTCTTATATAGCCATTTGCAACTGACGGGTTTACAATTTTGTGACAAATCAACTAGCTTCCAGACCTTATTATGCTATATAGATTACATCTCATCATTTATTGCATCTCACCATAATCTGCATAGGATATAGAAAAAGCTTCTGTAAAAGTGACTAAATCCATAACATGTCCAATATCACAGTCATATTTACCAAATAGACTATGTAATTTGATGAGATAACAGTTTGTCTCATTCAAGTGAATCTTCACAACTACAATGGTTCTTGTAACCCAGGAACCTCTGTATATTTAGATATGGGTTCCCGTTCCTTTACAGGAATGATACTCAAACGTTGATCCACATGACCTAACTATATGAATGGTGGATACTTAATAACTTTAATATCCTTCTTGTTATTATCTGAGAGGTGAGAGGGCCCACTACCATCATAGACATCGTGTTCCAAAAATTTAATTGTTTGTGATTCCACTATTCTGACCCCTCTTTCTCTACAATAAAATCTGTAGCCTTTAGAGTAGTTAGGATATCCTACTAAATAGCAACGAATGGAATGAGCTTGCAATTTATTTTCTTAAGGATTATACTACCTCAGCTCAATAGGGCAGCCCCATACATGAATGTGTGGAAGACTAAGTTTTCTTCCTTTCCAAATAATTAGGTAGATTAGTCATGCTCTGCATTGACTTTATTATTTCCTTTAAGGTGCAGTTACGTCTTTTGGCAACACATCGTTTTGCTCAAGACTATCTGATATAGTGAACTAAGTCAACCGATTCCATATATTTTGGCAAACTGACCTTTTCGTGCCCTGAAACACCTTGTTTGCCAAAATACTCTCCTCTATGGTCAAATCTAACTATCTTGATGGGTTTTCCCAATTGGTTTTCCACCTTTACTCTTAAATATCTTGAACTCATCAAGAACTTCGGACTTTCTTTAAGCAAGAACTCATAAACTGTAATGGAAATAATTGTCAACAAATGTCAGAACATATCTAGAATTGCACAATGCAACTGTATAAGGTCTACTGATATCTGTAGGTCTCATATCCAATAAGCTAGAAGCACGAGTTAACCCCTATCCCTTATTTTAGTCAATTTACCCCTGTAACAGTCAACGCATGTTTCCAGATCATAAAATCCAAAGTTGTGAGAATGTTATTCTTAATCAGTCTCTCAACTCTAGTTCTAGAAATGTGGTTTACACTTTATCCGTAACATATACAACTTATCCTTTATCAGGGCTCTTCTTCATAACTTGTTCGACAAGATACAAAGAAACATATATCTAATTCAGGGTAAGACACATTCTATATAAATCATATGACAAGAAAGTTGTACCAATATGCTTTGTATTGAACGACAACTGTACAATAGAAGCACTACGTACAAAATGATAACTTGCTTTGTCCAAAATTTGATACAAAGATCAAATATATAATGGTTCGCCTAAAACCAAAATGAACCTTGCAGCAAGGTTCAGAACATGCATCCCTATAAATATTACAACCGCTTCTTCATTGTTGATAACCATCAACTTCTCTTCATCTTTAGTTGGCTTTCTCCTGGATATGAATCCCTATATTATGGAGGCAACTCAATTAGAAGCTGCACCATCTAACCACCAAAAGTCGGATATTACTATAGCATAATTGGATTCATGAATTGATAAACCAAGGAATTACCTGATGGTTTCAACTTTCCTTCCAAGCTTTATACTGCTAACTTCTTAATATCTATAGGACCTTTACCAGCGTTGGATTGACCAGTATCAATAGGTGGAGAAGATTCGGACTTACTACCTTTAAACTTAGCGGCCTTCACCTTTGCCTTCCCTTTAGTTGCTTGAGGGCAGTAGGAGTAGCAATCGTAAGTTTCTCCTTATCAATAAGACAATGGGCAATCAAAGCATTGAATTCTCATTCCTTATCTAGTGAGTAATATGTCGTCACCAGATTACTAAACTTTAGAGGGAGTGTGTTTAGAGTTTGTTGAACTATGAAGACATCAAGAAGAGAAATATTCAACATCTTCAGTCTATTGTGTAGATGGATCATTCTTGATATATACTCCATCACTCTCCATTCTCCAATATACCTCATGGAGAATAATTCTTTCATCAAGACACTTATCTTTGCATTAGATTAGACCATGCATGTAGCATCCCGGTTCCGTAGAACGGGTCGGACCAGAGAAACGGGTCCAAGTGAGGTAAATAAGAGAAATTAGG
>JAOTAY010031351.1:0-25076 GCA_025629805.1 Erythroxylum baracoense
CTATCTTAGCCTCTCCAGGCTCTTAGCCTTTTCTTTCTCTCACTAGAAAGATATTATGAGCTTTTTGTTACAGTAGAGTTTGCTCTCTAGCATCGCACTTTTAAATACATAATTTTTCTTTGTAGGTAAACACTTGAAAGCTCTAAGATTAATAATCTTGTTCAATCTTTGACTGTTACTAGTATATATAGCCTAAGTCTCCAACTGCTTCTTGATTCTTGTAGAACCCGTTATTCAGTTGAGTTCTATAACTAACTACAACTAACTAATTGTCCGACGTACTAGCGCATCTTCATCTTTGTATCGTCTGTGTTTTCCTCTTCTTCTATGTTTTTCACTTCTTCTGTGTTTTCTGCTTCTTCTGTGTTTTCACTTCTTCTGTGTTTTTTGCTTCTTCTGTGTTTTCCGCTTCTTCTGTGCTTTGGGCTTCTTCTGCGTTTTGGGCTTCTTCTGTGTTTTTACTTCTTCTGTGTTTTCGGCTTCTTCTGTATTTTGCGCTTCTTCTATGTTTTGCGCTTCTTCTGTGTTTTTCACTTCTTCTGCGTTTTCACTTCTTCTGTGTTCTGCACTTCTTTTGTGTTTTCCGCTTCTTCTGTGTTTTGCGCTTCTTCTGTGTTTTGCACTTCTTCTGTGTTTTCATTTCTTCTGTGTTCTGTGCTTCTTCTATGTTTTCCGCTTCTTCTGTGTTTTATGCTTCTTCTGTGTTTTTCTGCACACTTAACACACTTATCAAAATAGTTCATTTATTTCTAATATTATGATTATTTGATTGTCACCAAAATTAATAATCGTGAAGTCCTCTTGACTTAACAACGTCAAATATTGGAAAAGAGCAGGGTTCTCTGCTTTAAGCATAAGCTTCTACATTTTTTGTGATGATAAAGAAGATGATGCACTCTCGTTCTGTGTTCTTTCTCTGAACAACAATTTTTTTGACTAGAATGAGTTCTCTAATGATTATCAGAACTCTTCATTTGGTCATGATGTGTTTCAGTTCTTCAGTTAAGACTTCAGCTCCTCTACTAAACCTATCGATAACTTCTTCTTTTATGGCAAGCTGATACTTTATAAAGAAGCAACACAGAACCATGAATAAGAAGTGGAAATAATAGTTGAACGTTATTAAAACCAAAACTTGACATTTATAAAAGATTAGAAATGTTTATGGCCAAAAATGTAGGGACGTTTTCTTCTTGGTCCTCACGTCATTTTAAAGTGGAGATAGCTAATCGTGTTTTCTTCTTAGTCCTCACGTCATTTAATATGGTGAAAGCTAATGGGGCATAGAGTGGAGCCTACTTCATTGAGTTGGAATCAATTTATATCCCATGTTGGCTTAATAAATGAACTAAAATATTAAATGCATATATACGCCTGAGTTGAATTTGATTGTATCTAACAATTGAGCATTAAATAAACTATAATCCAAGTTAAACATTGGGCATAATAAATAATTGAACCTGGAAGCTGCATCCTAGGTAGCTTCAGTAATTACTTGTGAAGTGTTGCTGGGTTGTTAGTAGATGATGCCCAGTCGGGTGTGACTAAGATGTTAGTTGACGTCCAATAGCAACCAACTCATTATCATCTAAGTCTAACACCCAAAACGCTTCAAAAACTCTCTATATATTAATCTCAGTTGCAAACTCACCAGTGCATCCATATTCTTCGTATTTATAATCCATATTTATAATACTGCAACAATAAAGTATTTATAATATTTTTTAGAAATTGTTGTGGTTGTCACATGTTTATTTTGAACCTTGTTTAGCATTTAATACTTTGTAGAGATTGTTGTGATTAATATTACTTATATGTTATTACATTTAGTGATAAAAGGCTTGAACAATATGAACGATTCCAATGATTATATGGAAGTAAATGAAAAAGATGTGGTATGGAATGATACTATAGAGATGTATTTAATCTCCTTGATGATTGAAGAAATGAAGAAGGGAAATCGAATGACTACTACTTTTTCTAAATCTAGTTGGAAGAATATTAAAGCTAGATTTCAAACAAAATTTAATATGGAGTATACTGATATTCAATTGAACAATAAGTATAATGGATTAAGGGTTAGATTGAAGAATTTCAAGAAGTTACTCAAAGAAATGGGAATGGGTTACAACTTTTTTACTGGTGAAGTTATGAATGTTGGGAAAATCTATTTAAAGTAAAATATGTCTTTTGTTTTATTAATATATCATATTATATAATATTCATTCTCATATTCCTTTTTCATCATTATAGGTGCAAAAAGTGACTCACAGATTCAAGAAAAAATGATGTAAAGAATTTTTAGACTTGTGTCATATTTTTTGGAGATACTATTGTAACAGGTGTGCATGCACATCCATCAACTAAATCTCCATCGAATAATACAGAAGAGAAATATGGAAATGACATTGATGAAGATTACTTGTATAATGAAAAAGAAGATCAAGATAAAAGTTCTAAATTTAAGAGAAAGAAATCTCCTAAGAATAAGAGGGCAAAGAAGACACATTCTAACATTGTAGAAGAAGTCTTACTTATACTTGGCGAACAATCAAAAAGCAATAATGATTTACTTGAGAAAAAATTGGGTGAAACATCATCCACTGCAGAGAATAGATCTCAAGAGTATAACATAATTATGGAATGTCTGAATTCCTTAGATAAATTCGGTGTTAATGGTGTGTAATATGGAAAAGTTGTGAAGGCTTTACATGATTTTTTACTTTATAGGGATATTTTTATAAAGATGACAGATACAAAGAAGCTGGATTGAATTATGTCGCTTTAGTTATATTTTCATGTTATTGTATATCGAATTCTTTTTGATTTGAGACTTTTATATTAAGCATCATTACATATTTTGAACATTTTAAGTTTGTGCTTTGTATGAATATTTGACTTAATTTTAAGTCTATATTTTGTATGAATATTTTTTCTATATTTGATTAAACCTTTTGATTGAATGTTTTATTAATTATTTAATTTTGACATTGTATATACATGGATTTCTTATCAGATTTCGAATTAGATTCTAATGATGAACGAAAGAAGGTAATCATTATTTCTGTAGCTGAGGGAGAGAACAAATATTTTCATTTACAAAAGCAACCATGTAGAACTTCTGCTCTACCAGGTCATGATTGGAAATTAGAACTTTTGAATGTGAATCTTACAAGGATTTATGAAAACTTAAGAATGAGAAAGATAATCTTCTTGAGCTTATGTGATGAGTTGAAGAGTTTAGGAGGCTTAAAGGCAACAAGTTATTTGATTGTAGAGAAACAAGTAACAATCTTCTTGATGACTATAAGGCATAGTGAGACAACTAGAGTCAATGCAGAACGCTTTCAACATTCGACCTGAACAATTTCGAAGTACTTTTATAGTTTTATATGCAATTAATCGTCTTGTTAAAAGAGTCATTGCTCCACCATCTTTTACTAACACACCACTTGAGATTAAACATAATTCAAAATTCTTTCCATGTTTTTAGGTACATTCATATATCTAATTACTATTTTAATTATGTCCTTATGATTAATAATTATTTTAATATATTTTTTAATTTTTAGGGTTGTATAGGAGTAATAGATGATACACATATTGATGCATATATTCCGACCGATAAACAAATACTACACAGGGGCAAAAGAATTAATCCGACCCAAAATATTATATGTTGTTGTTCATTTGACATGCGTTTTACATATGTAATGACTAGATAGAAAGGTACTGCAAATGACTCTCGAGTTCTTTTGAAAACAGTGACAAATCCAGCGAATCAATTTCTTATGCCTCCACAAGGTATTATATTATTTTAAATAAACATAGTAATTATAATTCATTTTTAATACCTTTTTGTTAATATTATGTTCTTTCTGTGTTAGGTAAGTACTATTTGGTTGACTCGGGTTGTACTAATATGCCTGTATTTCTTTCACCATACCGAGGTGAAATATATCATTTGCGAGATTATAGAAGAAGACGAAGACCTCAAGGTCTACAGGAATTGTTTAACTATAGGCATTTTTCATTAAGAAATGTTATTGAAAGATGTCTTGGTGTTCTAAAAATGTTAAGCGACCATTTCACCACAATAGCTTAAGCTGTTGTGTGAGACCAACTCAATTAGTTTTATATATTCTCTAACACACCCCCTCAAGTGAAAGCCCTTTGGGCTTGAAACTTTAACAAGCCTACTTTACCTTGTGCTTAATTTTATAGGTGGGTGGTAGGATTCGAACTCATGACCACTTGGTCACAGAGGCTCTGATACCACGTTAAGCGACCATTTCACTACAATAGCTTAAGCTGTTGTGTGAGGCCAACGCAATTGGTTTTATATATTCTCTAACAAAAAACAAGATTCCCTACACTTAAAAACATGCCAAATTATGATATGAAGAAACAAAAATATATTGTTATTGCTTTTTGTATTATACACAATTATATTAGAATATAAGGACAAACCGATTAGTTATTAGATAGTTGTGCCGAAAATGAAGAACAAATTAAGGAAAGTAAAAATGAAGATGTAAGTTTTCAAGTGGAGTATAATATCACTTTAGCACAACTTCGAGGTATGTCTTGAAAGCGAGATGAAATTGCTAGACAAATGTAAAGTGATTATATTATTTCTAATTGATTTATGTTTCTTTTTGTAAATGATAGTATTATTATGTTTTCAAAAATTATAATACGATGGACATCTTTTATTGATTAGAATGACTTGATATAATTTTCTAATATATAGAAATTTATTATATACAATTAATGTGTAATTAAAATTACATTTAATTTGCATATATTTTAATTTTAACTATAATGATAATTAATTAATTTAATAATATAATATATTATATAAAATTATTAATGTAAGAGTATAATTACAAAAATAAAAATAAGATGATAAAACCAAACATATATTTTTTTGTTTTAATTACAAATCTCAATCAAACATATTTTTGTTTTATTTAAAAAAACATAAACAAAACAATAGAAAACAAAAATTAAAAATTACAACAAAAAAACAGAAGTAAAATCAAACAGCCCCTAAGTTTACATCTTTGATAACTCTTCATTTAATTTTTAAAGGAATTTTATTCAATAATTATACTCTTATTTACATAAACTTTTAACTTTATCATGTAAAATAAAAAATTAGACTTAAATGACGTAATAAATGCTGCTAATTTCGCTACAATAATACAAAATTTAATTAGAATTAAAATTACATTATTATATATAAATATGATGGCACGACTCCTGTAATTAAGAAAACTCACTTAAACAACTTGATATAGATTTTAATATAGATTTATTATTATAAATCGATAGTTCTTTCAACAGAGGCTTAGTTTAAAGAAACGGTGATGATTGATAATCTGTTGAAATTAATCTATTAAATTGATAAGTACTTATTCTCAATAAATACTTATGTGTTTGAGATTGCTGTTTTTGAATCTTTTAATAAGTGCTGAAACGTAAAATTAGTTGTTTGGCAAGTGCGGTTGCGGTTGCGGTTGCGGAAAAGATATAAAATGACTAAAAAATTCATTGATTTAATAAACTATTAATTGTTATATAAATAATTAAAAAAGATATTATTAGTCATATATATTTAAAATTATAAATAATAAAACATTGAATTAAAATAAGAAAATATAAATAAAATAAATAAAATATTTCATAAAAAATATTATTAATCATATAAATTTAAAATTATAAATAATAAAATATTACATTAAAATAAGAAAAATATTAGTTGAGGGTATAATGAAAAATAATAATTATCATAAAATTATTAATGAAAAATAAAATTTCTATCATAGAAGCACTTTCTTCGGTGACATCTCACTTTTCTCCAATTTCCGGTTGTTTGCCTGCAGATCTAAACATGTTATTGCGTTTAAAAAATGTGGTGGATAAATACTTATTCTTACCACACTGCAGATCCAAACTCGATCGTAAAGTTTATCCGTATAAAAAGTATATAATAAATTCATGGATAAAATTAAATTCATATTTTTATAAAATAATATAACATTTAAATATACTTAACCATGCTACTTGAACGTGACAGTAGAGCTCTGTATAAGGAAAATACGTCAGAACCTCGGAAACTGTTGAATTTAAGGTAATCGAAAAATCTCCGCAATCTCGGACACAAACCACAACCATGGAGAGAAGACAGATCTATGTTGTTGTGGCTCTCTTCTTCAGTTTTGTTGCCCGTATTTCTTCGCTCTCCGTCACTGTCAACGACGTTGAATGCGTCTACGAGTACGTTCTCTATGAAGGCGACTCCATCTCCGGCAACTTCGTCGTCGTTGATCACGATATCTTCTGGAGCTCTGATCACCCAGGCATTGATTTTACCGTATGTGTTTTACCTTTTGACTTTCTAATTTTGATTACATCTAGATCTGTCTCGGTTCTCTGTTCCTTTCGGTTTAGAATTGGCGGGGTTCTATTAAAGTTAGGGTTTTTGAATCTCGTTGGTATGTTATTAAATAGTAATTATTTTGTTTACGAATTTTGTGGGTTGATCAATTGCTGTAGGGGATTTGATGGGGCGGTTCTCAATTCAAAGTTTTTTTTCTTAAATTGCATTTGGATTTGTCCGAAGTTGTGGTCAATTGGAGAGATACTACTTCGTTTGTTCCGTTTGGAACCTGAGTTCTGATCTGATTATGCTGTATTATGGGAGTGTCTTTCATTTAAAGTGGGGAATTTTTGACTAGTTAAGAGAATCGTCCCTTTGATGCTTAACCATTGATTGTCACGGGGATACTTGGGTAGAAATCTGGTTATCAACTTTCTTAAGTCTCCTTTTAAGATTACCTGTCTGCATTCATATGAAGTTCTCTCCTAGTCTGGCATGTAAATGGTCTTTCATTTTCAGTTATTCAATTATAATCCACTTTGTCGTGATTAAGTAGGAGTGTATCTGGTTGTAGAGATGGTGGCAGGGGAGGGTGGTGGTGAGCAAATCCTTGTATTAAATTAATTGCCTCTGAGAATAGTAGACATTAGAAACCTTGTATCAATTTGTGCCTTATGGATCACATGAAGTATATGGGAGCCTATTTATGCTGTACTGTTGTCAGATAATCATTGATATTTTGTGATTATCCTTGAAAGTTTGTTACTCTTGGTCAGTAATTTTGAAATATTGGGGTTTTGGCTGTTATGCAGGTGACATCTCCCGCTGGTAACACAGTGCACACAGTGAAGGGAACGTCTGGGGATAAGTTTGAATTGAAAGCCCCAAGGAGTGGAATGTACAAATTCTGTTTCCACAATCCATATTCTACACCAGAGACTGTGTCATTCTATATTCATGTAGGTCACATTCCCAACGAGCATGACCTTGCTAAGGATGGTATGATCCCTTTGCTTTTTGCTTGGAATGTTATCAATCAGGTTGTTAAAGCTATAATTCTTATTCATTTTGGTTGTGGAATTTAAACAATACATCCAAACAAAATGTCTAGATTCTTGGATTTACTTGTTTCAGGCTGTTTTTTTAATTTGAAATTTGTTACCTTTGGTATTTTTCACCTTTCATGTAATGTTACATGCAGAGCATTTGGACCCCATTAATGTTAAAATTGCTGAACTGAGAGAGGCACTGGAGTCTGTTACAGCGGAGCAGAAATATTTGAAAGCACGTGATGCTCGACACCGTCACAGTATGCTCCTTTCTTTTATTTATACTTATTTCTTCTTCCTTTATATATCTCTTCCCCCTCCTCTTCCCTATCTTACTTTTTTGTGGCATAAAGATCCCTGTTGCATGTCCAAACGGAACCAGTTTTTTTGTTATACAGTGACATAACTATTTTTTTGCTTCTAGTCAAATCATGAACAAGTTAATCTGAGTAAACTGCATGAATCATGTAAGATTCTGAATTTCCTCTTTATATAATGAAATACTACTATCCGCGGGTGCTTAAAAAAACCGTCCCCTTTGTAGGAACAGGTTAAACTTGTTTAGTAGCATAACTAATGTTTCAGAGAATGCCAGCTGGATGACCTATTTGTTGTTTCTTCTGCAGCAAATGAGAGCACTCGTAAGCGTGTAATAGGATACACAGTTGGAGAGTACATTTTGCTGGCTATTGCTAGTGCTCTTCAAGTAGTGTACATCCGCCGGCTCTTCAGCAAGTCAGTGGCATACAATCGAGTTTGAGGCTCTTCACTAAGTTATTGGCTGTTGATTAATGATAGACGAGTTCTTTTACATGTTAAGAGAAAAATAGAGTTATCTACCGGCCTGTACTGTTCATCTTTTACATCTTCAATTAAATACATGTTCAGAATACTACAAGGTTAAAGCAAACTAGCAACTTTTACTTCAATTTCTCCTGGTACATGGGAAGCCATTTTTACTTCATATTGGATATTCGTTTTGTACTTTGGTATTGGTATTAATAATCAGGATCAACTTGTTTGTCTAACAACTTCGATATAATCTCTCCCAAAGGTAAAAGAATTGAATACTTTTAGTGAATAATTACATTGTTATCACAGAAAATTACAAATATGTATATCAATCTCCTAGGGTGAAAATGGGGAAAGTTTGAAAATTTGTCTTGTTAATAAACACTCTAAAAGAGTACTTAATAAAAAGTCATAATCACTCGAGAACTCGAAACACCTTGTCGGTTTATCCTAAAGCAAAGGATTATTACGTAAGAACACATCAATTGCGTCAGGCACGTGTATATATCGAGAACTTAAAGCGCTCTTTCACGACACACGTTCTTGGACTTTTCTCTCTATCTCTCTCTCATATTTCTCTGCTTCTAGTTTTCTGCACTGCCAATCACTGATCTGCAAAGCAATCAAGATAATGTTAGCGGTTTTTGACAAAACAGTGGCCAAGTGCCCTGAAGCTTTGCAGAGCCCGCAGACCCAGAATGTGTTGGCCTTGAAAGATGGAGTCTTGGCGAAGCATTTTGAGTCGATCCACTCTGATTCTGTCACAGTTAATCTTGGCTCCTCTGGTTTCATTGCTTACTCTGCTCATAAGCAAAACCCTCTCCTTCCCAGGTGATTTTCATCCATAGCCATGTTCCTGTTCGCTTACCCTGTAGTCGCGTTTGATTATTTTCTAGGGTTCTTTTTTTGTGTTTGATTTTGTTTGATCGCTGGTTTTGGTTAATAGGATATTTTCTTGGTGATAAAATGGAAACGTAGAAAGTTGGGAACCTTGGATTTGATGATGCTTCTTTGCCCTTGTTGTGAAATATCCTTACCATAAAATCTGTAGGGTATTATAGAAACTTTGCGATGAACAGAATATTGTAATAATTATGGCTTACATATGTAAAATTGGATCCTGATGTTTTGTGAAAAATGTTATGAACTGGGGCGATCAGAATTTTTAGGTTTTATTGATTTTTATTGTTAATTTCTTCAGATATATGGATTAATAAATAACGGTTCTTTTAACCATTTCTAGTCTGATCTGATAGTTGTATTATAATCTGTTATTCCATGAAAAGATAGTTGATTCTTTGATAAAGACAAAAGATAGATTTAGTTTCCATCAAAAGATAGTTGATTCTTTGATAAAGACAAAAGATAGATTTGATTCTTTGATAAAGACAAAAGATAGATTTAGTTTCTTGCCTATTCTGTTTTCGTTACAGAAATTTTCCATCTATTATGTATGTAGTACTTTTGATTAAATGGATCAAGTCTGTGGGCATTTTTGTTGGACGGAACTATCAGATCATGTCGAGGAATTAATTTCTTACACTTTGAACTTTTCAAGTCCTGTGATTTGGAATTTGACCTTCAGTTTCTTCTTTCCGACTGCTAATTGTGCATTCACGTACGAATGAAGATATACTTAGTTTGGTTCAATAACACGTTAACTATGTGTCGCATCCCATTATTGATTTGTAGATTAAGAATTGATAATTTATTAGTATATATACTTTTGTTGCCTTCTTGTTATCTAACACTTGTGTGTATCCAATTTCTCTTTCTAGATTATTTGCAGTTTTCGATGACATCTATTGCCTGTTTCAAGGCCATATCGACAATGTTGCTGTTCTGAAGCAGCAATATGGCTTAAACAAAACTGCAAATGAGGTGATCATCATTATTGAAGCTTACAGAACTCTCAGAGATCGAGGCCCTTATCCTCCTGATCAGGTTGTGAGAGACATCCAAGGGAAGTTTGCATTCATCTTATACGATAGCACATTAAAAGCTACATTTTTGGCTTCTGTAAGTTATTATACGAGGAATCTTCTTCTTCATTCTCCCAAGTACCTCTTATCCTCTTGCTGTTTTCTTCCATGTTCGTGTTCACTCTGTTTCCAAAAAATGTGCTGGTTGGATGAAGCTCAAGTATCCTATTTTGCAGGATGCTGATGGAAATGTGCCCTTTTTCTGGGGTACTGATTCTGAAGGCAATGTTGTTCTCTCTGATGATGCCGAAATTGTGAAGAAAGGCTGTGGGCAATCCTATGCACCATTCCCTAAAGGTGAAAAGCTTCTGAAATCATGACGGGTTCATCTACCATGCAATCTCTGAAAATCTTTATTTGCCTACCATCTCGTTGTGTGGTAAAGCTATATCTACATATGCATTGTGATATGATTTAGATGTAGTTCAAGTTTGTAGCAAAATTTGAAGATTCCAGATATTTAAGAAATGCCGGTGTATTGAGATCTCCAGAGAGTATATATGCAGCACATATTCCCTAAATATCTTTTCAATGGCTTTTTTGTGACAATTTTAACGGTAAAGCTAATCTGTTAATTTTGGTGATTTCTGTTCTTGCTGTTCTGTTACATTTGTTCTTGTAATGATATCATGTTTGAAACTTCCGAGTTCCTCACATTCATATTTTCTTTTTTGGTGCATCTTTTGCTGATATTTACAACGATGTAACCTGATATGTTTTCATGATACAGCATGGATTAAAATTTGAACCTTTAACTTTTAGTTCTGTTTCATATAGATAGCTTTGATTTTCCCATTTCTTATGTTCATGTATAGAACCCCCACTTTTACTTCTTTCTATTGAACCTTAGCAACCTAAAATATTACATTGTCATTTAAGTTGATCTCTTTGATGATTAATCAGCAAAAGGATTTGATGTTGCTTAATCGGTTTGTATTGTTCTTCTCAGGGTGCTTCTTTACAACTTCTGGAGGCCTTCGTAGCTTCGAGCACCCATTAAATGAACTGAAGCCAGTGCCAAGAGTGGATAGTTCAGGTCAGGTTTGTGGTGCAAATTTCAAGGTTGACGAGGAGACAAAGAAGGAAACTGGCATGCCACGTGTTGGGAGTTCATATAACTGGTCCTCAGACATATGAGTTTGAGTCCTTTCTGGACAGCTTTTTCTTATTTGTGGGCCTTCCTTTATTGTCAGACGACTTATTAACTTTCTGTTGTCCATCTTAGATTACATTTACATGCTCATGCATGCCAACTCGTAGCTAGTAATTCTAGTAATGAGATGATTACCATATGCAGCTGTGTGTTGCACCACTATCAGTCTACACTCACTTTTGGTGGATATAAGATTGAATAAATAAAGTTTTACCTTCATAAAGGATATGTGACATCTGGATATGAAATTTGTGTTCAATGTTTTTGTATATATGTGCATGTTTATAAATGTTTAGTACACCTGATGGAGGTGGAAAGATGGGTTTCTGAGTTGGAGATAGGTTAGGTAAAGAACTACTCTCTGTTATAAAGAGCTATCATATGAAGTGCTATTTGAAACCATAAAAGGTACACGCAATTGTGTTCAGCAACTCGATGCTGTAAAGGTCCCCAATTAACAGAACTAGGAAAAGTCTTATGTGGCCTCTGGCTTTCAGCTTCTAAGAGGTAGTTATATTAGTCTTTTGCATCTGCAATGCCTCCTGGAGTTATCTGGAATACGTGCTTTTGTCAAGGATCCAACTTGGGTATTGTAGACCGTTGTGTTTTTGTGTAGTATACTAGAGATTTTAGTCCAGTCAGGATCTTATTTCATAGAGAGTGATTTAGCTAATCAAAGTTTAGAAGAAAAACAAATGAGCATAATATAAAGGATATCGCTTCAGCCTCGGGCAGATTTGGTGCGTCAAACACTTTGCAGACTCGTTGTTCACCTTTGCCTTTCCTGAACATCAATCTGACTGTAGCTGCATGAGCAAGCACGTGGCCTCCTGCTGGCTTTTTAGGATCTGAAATGAATACTCCTCCACCCGGATCGGCTATAACTGCAATAATGAGCCGATTCACGAGTTATCATATTTAGCTGACATTTAACACAAATATATACTTGGGACGATTTTGTATCTATTTGAACTGGATGCTCCACACAGACTCGGGATCTTGTAGGCCATTTAGCGTTTCGTAAATGATTATTACCTTGGTTGGTCATATAGACTGCAACATTGAATTCCTCAGCTATTTTTGTTAATCGAGAAAGCATCTGTGCCAATTTTTGCTGTATAGAGACATCAAAGAACTCTTGTCATTATAAAGAAACTGTATAGTTGCAAAGGTTTAATATAAAGTGGGATATTAGAGAAACATGGACTCACCTGACGTTCTGCAAGTTCTCCTCTTCCGGTGAAATCTACCCGGAATAGTGCAATTACTGAATCCACAATCTAAATTCATAGACGTGACTTAATCCCGTTACGATCATGCTTTGATATTATAATAAATTTGAAAAATCTTACCAGAAGTCTAAACGGTTCTTCAGACATTTTTGCAGCCAGACCCAGAAGCAAGTTATACTGATGCTCATATGTATATGCACGAGCGTAGATAATCTTTGATAATTATAGAGAAACATGTAAGATTTGATTTCCACTTTTTAACTAAGATAAAAAAATGGTAATATTACTGATTACATTATCTAGGACGGCTCCTGGATCCATGCCGAATCTTTCAGCTATTGGCACAATCCTGTCAGGTCGGCTTCACGTGCATGAAGTTAAAGGAAAACAGCAATTAAATTATGGGGGTGATACACTTATATTTTCTCATCACTTTCTATTGAAAAGAAACAGCAGATAGTGCAACTTTAGCAGCTGAGGTAAGGGAAAATAGAAAAGCCTACAATGTTCCTTCAGTATCAATGTAAGCAACTTTCCCGTTTCCTCCCCTCATGTTTGTCGGAAGCTGCCAGACAAATAAGGAATTTCTGCATTTAAGGATTACAATGCATTCTATTCATATAACTAGATCCGGTATAAATCTATGTGTTGGTACTTTGTTCATCGTTTTCGTGTTGATTTTGTTATATTAAGTTTGCTCAATCAGAAAAATGAGAAATTTTGGCATTTCAAGTACAAGCCCTGCACCAGCTTCCAAACTCCAAAAAGGCAAAAACAGTACATAGTTAAAGAAGCCAATCTAACTTGCATCCGCATATTGTATGCCTATATCCTAGGAAATTCCTTTCTGAAAGTTTGAATATGAATCTCATTGAGGTGGGTATCCAAGTAACCCAACCATGTCACTGTAATAGAAGAAATGTGGCATCCTCAAAAAATCTGCATAATTAATTGCTAAATTAGCAGTCTTAACAACTAATAGTCAGACTACGCTCGTACAAGGTGCTACAAGAGTATCAACAATAAAAAGCAAGGTGAAGTAGGAACCTGCGTTGAAACGCAAAGAGTATGGGCAAGTTGAGTTTTCCCAGACCTGAAGTGAGATTTAGATGACCAGTAAAGGAGTTACATTGCATACCTTAAAGATTTGAAAGGGAGGAAATCCACATACAGATTCAAGGATAATTTCTATAAGAGATGTGATTTAATTCTCACCGAAACTCCCCAAAAGCTTCAGTAATAGCCAGAGTTTCAATCCCACCTATTTCAAACCAGTCACAGCAATTTTATGAATAATTCTGAAACAAGCTAATACCCCTGTGAAACATCGACAGGACTAGAATATCACTACCTCCTAAAAGCTCATCAAGGGCTTGGCTTCCAGTTGTAATGCGAATCACTGATTTTCTCTGGAAGAAAACCAAAAACCTTTAATACCCGTAATGCAAAAAGTAGGTTGTTTATTTCAACAGCAATTTGGACTACCAATCTCCTTTTGATGAAAAATGGTTGAAATATCAATAACTCAAAACAGATACCTCATTTGAAGTACTAAAGGGGAAGAAAAACTTACTCTAAGCAGAGCATCGCTTCCAGTAATGTAACCAAAATTCTAAAGAGCAGAAAGGGAAAAATAATTGAATTTAGTAAAAAAGATGACAAACAATTTAAATGAAGTTCAAGCACATCATGAACACTGACCACTATCTTCTCAGCAGCTTCACAGATCTTATCTACTTTAGCCTCAGACAATCCCTTGATTCCGGTCAAATTCTACAAAATAAAGAGTATATGGATACATATAAGTAGTTACAGGCCCGAAAATCTTCACAATTCAATATGTACGCTCAAAATTATTATACCTTCTTAGTGTGCATCATCAAACCATTGCAGGTGTATATCCCTGCATCTTGAAGCTTTTTTACATCTCCAGCATTGATACCTTGTGCAATCACTACAAGGCATGTACGCAGAGCAAACGAACTGAACGGTAAAATGAACATGATATTCCGAAGACGTAGTTCAAATGAGAGAGATGTGGACTTATAAATTTGTGTGTGTGTGTGTGTTTGTAAACCAGAAGAGATCTTATTAGAATTCAGTCATCGAAGAACAGTTAATAATCCAAGCTCAGCACTACGTAAATCAAACGCATTAGAGTAGAAAAAGCAAATAAAACGAGTTTATTCTTAAACGCGGACAAAACACGAACCGAGTTATGTACACATCACAAAATCACCACCTGAACAGAAAATCTCATTCTCGATCTTTCCTAACGAGACAGTCTATACTTAATATCATACGTAAAAGAACAGCAATCCACGAACTAAAGATTAACAAAATCAAATAGCGAGAAGAGCAAACAATACACGAGACAGCTATGATAACAACGAAGAAATTTTCAAAATACTCAACGATCAGGCACAAGCAGATGAAAACTTTAAAACACTTTAAAAACAGCTATGATAACAACGAAGAAATTTTCAAAATACTCAACGATCAGGAACAAGCAGATGAAAACTTTAAAACACTTAAAAAACAGCCAAAGAAGAAAAAAAACAGGAATACAATACAATTGAGAATCGGAGGTGAGGTGTTATATTTAATTACGTTTATCGATCGCTTCGAACAAGTCGTCTTCATCGTCAATATTTTCTCGTTCAACGAGCTGCAACTGGCTTTGCTCTTCAGCTCTAAGAAAAGATTCAGAAATTAAGAATGCAATGAACTCTACAAAAATGGAACTGAAGAGAACAGAGACTGGATGCGTTTGAACTTACTTGAGCGTTGCGAGCATCTTGAGTTTAGAGTAAACAAAACTGTGATGAATGGAATTGTTGATTGCTGTGTTTGGCTGTTTCTATTTAAGAGAGAGAGAACTCTAGAAGAACAAGAAGACGCTCAGACTCGGAGTTTTGAATTGAAGAGTGCGAGTTTATATAGGAGGCGGGAAATGTGGCCTCGCACATTGTGGAGTTCAGAATGTTAGCTTACTGGATGAAGTCCGTCCGCTAATAAATGTAATTACAGTAAACTCCCCTCAAATTTTACTTTTTTATATATTTTTACACTTTAAAATTTTTATAAAATAATTTTCACATAATAAAAAATAGTAAAATTTTTAAAATAAGAAAGAAAATATTACTTTGTAATTTTAATTTTATATTGATTTCTTACTTATTAATTGAAATACTCATAAATAAAATTTAATGAGTTGAAGGGTAAATAATTAAGATATATATTGAGATTTTGAGCTAATACTTCGATTTTTTTCTAGAATTTTTGTTAATGATTATAAAGTTAAAAAAAAGGAACAAAACTGAATTGACTTAAATTAAAAATGCATCAAGTTAATGACACGATGGAGTTCAAATGTTCAATCCTAAGAAAAGATGCTCTTTTTTTTGGATTATTATTGAATTAATCTATTTTTAAAATACTTATTTATTATTTATAATATTAATAATTATCGATATTTACCAATTGACTATTTCTTTTACATTAAAGTATAGTCGTAATAATAGGTACTGAATTACATTTGAGGAAGAGCAATTTTTCAGTTTTTCAAAAATCTTAAGCAAAACTTTTAAGTATCAATTGATAGATAATTTAAATAAAATTTATGACTAAGGTGGTTGTACTATTCTTATAATTTAAAATCTTATTCAATAAATAAATTTAAATCACAACTTTAATTGTCAAAACGAAATTTATTAATAGTGCAAAGCTTGTCGCAGTTGAGCTAGTACTTACAAATTAAGGAAAACCAAAGACTTTCTCAAGTTATATGGCTCAGGACATTTATGTACTCCAAGTTTAATTTCAGATAAAAACACGCCAATAAAGAGAAAGTACAAAGCTTAAGGAATAAAACCCCAGCAACTGTAACATGTAAAAACAAACTCTGATGACCCCAACCCATCTTTTTTCCAGGATTTGCAAGGGATATGATATGACTTGTTCAAAGCTGTCCAAGCAACTGATCTCTCATGGTCCCATCTTAAAAGCACACGGACAGCGATATGACATTTTGATTACCATTTTATGGGGGCAGTATATATAGCTCTCCTTTTGAACATCCGTAAATGGCAGGTAACAAGCCCTTATCGATGGATTCTCCTCCTGAACCTGTTGTCTTCATTGATGATAACTGACAAAACGCAAGTCCTGTGAAGGAGTTGGGAGAATCAAACTAATGACGTTTTTGCTTCTTTTGTTTCCTATGGAAAATGAAAGGTATGTGGAATCTTCCCCTTATAGAGCTTCCCACCAAAAGAGAGTAGCCAAAAGTTCAACAACCAAAGGGTAGCTAGTAGCTAGAGGCATTAAGTCAAACTTCTTTATCATGTATATTAGGCATGCCTGTGTGAGCAAGAA
The DNA here is from genome assembly GCA_025629805.1 of Erythroxylum baracoense. Lineage (NCBI taxonomy): Eukaryota > Viridiplantae > Streptophyta > Magnoliopsida > Malpighiales > Erythroxylaceae > Erythroxylum > Erythroxylum baracoense. Next base: position 16,971 of record JAOTAY010031351.1, read on the forward strand.
GACGTTTATATCTGTAGAACCCGTAATCGTTATCTTACTTATACCAGTTTTCGTGAATCAAAACTGGCTTATAAGCTATTTATCAAGACTCAACAACCCCTAATAGTATACAGCATCAAAAGCAATTAATAGTTATGAACAACTACTCAAAGCAATAAGTTAGGAGTAATTAACCACAGATTGCGATTTCTCAAATACCGGCCGTGTCAGTCAGTGCAATTGCAACGTCTTATGGTCAATAACATTTATGTTAGACCTCAGGTTCACCATGGAAATGTAATACAAAACAAAGAGGTGCTCATTCTCTTCCTGTATATCTGATTCATGATTCATATTTCTGTCTTTCATACCGGTATATATGGAAGTTTATTGAGGATAAGACCATGATTCATTTCCCTGTTTGAGTTTCAAGGTAGAACTAACAAGTGAAGCGGGCCTATTTTCATAATATTCAATTGATTTCTGAACTTTCCTCTGAGTATCATGAAGCAAAATGGGATTCAAGTTGCTGAAACAAAGCTTATCAAAATTTCCCATCCGATGTTTTTATTTGTATGGTATAACTCTGATTTCTCTTTTTGTCAAGATCGCAAGAAAACAAGTGAAGCGTTACTGTTCCATTGGAGTATTAGTAGCTTCTCTCTATATATTGCTAGCAGCTTTACCACCAATCTGATCTTCTGATCACTTCCACGACCCCTGAAAGTGAGAACAAGAAACAGATTGATAAGTAGAATTTCTCAAACAAATGGGATTTTCAAAATCTAAACAAAGTTGCGATTTTGCCCTGGCAGATCAATCAGATTACAAACTGATGTAGGCAAACAACTTATGGCGAGAATTTGAAAACTCATGTGCACACGCTCACTCTTGATAATGTTATGGCAGAGGTGACTAACAACCATAGGTGTACAGATCGAGACAAGCCGAAAGGTAATAGAAATTTCAAGTCTCTCTTTTTCTAACTTCACACCCATATATGCTTATATACACATCAAAGTACGCACTACGACTCTGTGCCTAAGAACTTTGCAGAATCGTCCCTACCTACCTAGACCATCAAGGTATAGCCTTAATCTCTGAGATGTTTTTTCCCCATAAAACTGAAATAAGTAGTGTTGTTTCTATTATTCCGAAGTTATTTGGTGCTCAATACTTGTCGTCATCGTATAACAACCCTAAAAGAAAACAATAACAGGCATAAGATTTGGTAAATCAATGCACAGGACTTTGAAGATGCATAACCAATTTATTAATAAGAGCGGTACGGAAGATTAATCAAGATATCTCAAGGCTCAATCACCAAAGCACGAATAGGGGATCTTGAAATCCTTGAACTGCACCGAGACCCAAAATTTGTCTCTGAAAACCCTAACAAAAATCCGCTCACTTACCATTTTTCGTAAGTTTCATGGAATAAAACAAGGAGAAGATACAAGAATCCGTACACAGACATGCACAAAAAAAGAAAAAAAAATGTACCAAGTACACAGCAAATACGCAAATCGGAAAAAACCCAGATGAGAATAAATCATTAAAAAGAATATCACGTACCCTTTTCTAGGGATTGAACAAGAAAAGAAATTAGGGTTTTAATAGAATTAGGGTTTCTCATGCCACCAACAACAGGTGAAACTGCCACATGATCTGATCATTCCTCAACAAAGGAGGCAAGTTAAGATCATGCTGGCAGCTTCAACTGATAGTGATGCACGATAAGAAACATGCTCATCAGCCATACACACCCCACTGAGATCGAAAACTCGACTTAAATTGGCCCATTTTCACACTCATCACCAGCACTGGCTATGGTGTTCTGAGGTTAAGGTTGCTTAGAGATGGAGAGGATAAAGGAGTATAAATAGAAGAGTAGTGAGAGGATAGCATTGAAGGGGAATTTATCAATTTGTTATTATTATTTCTTTGTAGATGGAATATAAAAAAAAAGTATTAAATGGAAATAAAATGTAAGATGTAAGAAGTGGTCCCTGGTGATGAAAATTGAATATTGTCACGCCAAGACTAGCTCCATTGCAGTTGCAGACAGGTTAGTGAGTGTTTCTATATATACTGAAAGAGCATTAATAACTTTTAGGTTGGGCCCTGAGAGAGTGGGGGACACTTGGCCTTTGTTTCTCTCTCTCTCTCTGTGACTGTGAGTAAAGCATCAGCCATGAGCCAAAAGAGTGTAAACTCCATAGTAGAGCATATGAGGGGACCATTTTTTGCATGGTTGTATAGGTCTTGCATAAGGTTCACACACAAAAGCCTCAAAAGGAAAGAGCATCTCAACCGAAGAAAATTTTCTGAATCTCCATCTCTCCCTCTCTTTGGATTGAGATTATATGTATGACGTCCAATTAATCCAATTCCGTATAAGCATCTTTGCTTTGTTCATGGATTGATAACCCCTTTCCTTTCCAAATTTTCCATATCTTGGATACTTGCCAATTCTGCCTCTGATTGGTGCCAGCTTGCACCTCAGTTGTTATTTAGCAACAGCTGATACGGACAAGTAAGAAAAGGACTCGTAGTTTGTAAAAGTAATTTCTTTTCATTTTCTGCTTCCTCCTTGATCACGGAAACCCGACCTGTGCAATGACTCACTCGTTCCCTCCCTGGAATAAAGTTTATAGACCATTCTATGGAATCTGTCTTACCAACTTAAAACCCTAATTAGTAGATTTGGCTCTAGCTTTTCGAGATATCTTCCATTTTTCTAAACATTTTCTTTCGCTCTCCCCCTTTATTTTGTGATTTTCTAAACTTTTTTCTTTTCACTATCGGAATATATTCCTTCGGTTGTTGTATTCCTCAAACGATATCGACATATACTATGATTAGAAAGTTCGTCGTGTCTCCTATTGTAGCGGGCCAATTAACACCTAACGCTTCAATGATAACTATCTATATGCGTACAGCAGTGGACCTACAGCTCTTAACACCTCAGTTATATTTATTAATTTGTACATTATCACACCTATTGCTAGTCTATATATTCTAACTTCTTCTTAGGTTATTAGTTAATTCATATTTCTGATTGTATTTTGATATCGCATATGACATGCGTCCTATAAAACTCTTCCAACTCGTTACTCGTATGATTCCGATAAACAATTCCAGATTTTGGTTTTTTGAAAAAAAGTGATTCTGATTTTTGTCTATAGTATTCAAGCATTCAGTGATACGCTCATCCTTCGTGCCTAAGGCTGCAAAAACTCTCCACCTTAAGAGAAACTAAAATCAAAAGGAATTTAATAAATTTTAGTAAATTTTGTGCTAATTTTTATGATAGTTAGATCAAGGCAGGTGTAATCACTTTTTTTTTTGGGTAATCTGGAAAGCTAATGTGTTTTCTTGTCGTGTTCCTATTACCATAATTTAATAAATTGTAATGCATCTTTAAGAATGTCTTAATCTCTTAATTAGAACATTTGATTAATTATAAAATTAAGTAAACCAACAAGATATTGGCGAAGTAATACTCTCCTTCCGACATTTGTTAATTTTATGTACAATTCTTGAGTGAAAGACCCCATAAAATCAAACAACATCAATAAAACCAGTAACCAACCAGGGGATTGTTTATCAACTGAAGGCTCACGATCAGTTGTAAAATCCCAATTCCTCTTCAATCTATCAAAACAATGTTACATCCACTATATCTTAACAACGAGACCTGATGTTTAGCCTCTTTTTTTTATCGTGACTTGATATGTTATTTGCCAAAGAAAATTTAGCTATTTTAACCATATATTTCTTAAATAGGTTGTTATAAATACATTTTTTAAATAATTTTATAGAAATTTTGGCAATGAGACTTGATGTTTAACCATTAATTTTTTCTTTATCATGACTTAATATTATTGTTTTTTCAAAGAAAATTAAGCTATTTTGGCCATATATTTTTCAATATGTTTTTATAAATAAAAATTTTTGCTATAATTTCATAGAAAATCTCGGCAATGAGACTTGAAGTTTAGACATTATTTTTTTCTTTATCGTAACTTAATATTATTATTTTTGCCAACGAAAATTTAAGTATTTCAATTATATATTTGTTAATTTTGTTGTTATAAATAAAAAAATTGCTGTAATTTCATAGAAAATCGTAGCACCGTTGTAATTAGACTTGAAGTTTAGCCATTAATTTTATTGTGACTTAATATTATTGTTTTTGAAAAAATAAAATTCAGCTCCTTTAGCCATACATTTGTTATATTTCTTATTATAAGTAAAAAATTGCTATAATTTCATAGAGGAAAAAAAAGCCTATTACATATCATTTATTTTTGCAAGTAAAATACTTTGACTATATTTAGTTGCAAAAGCTATGAAAATACGTTTCAATAATTAGTATTTGCATATTTAGCCACTCCCTTTTTCATTATTATATTATGTAGTGTTTTAGTGTAGGATATATTCAGGATAAGATTGTTTAATGTTAATTGGGATTGCGTGATGAATTATAGAATGATGTAAAGCATCTATTCGAAAACGAAATGGTTGCCACGCAAAACCATAGCATATCACCCACATGGGTTCAAGAGTTTGTTGCCTGATCTTGATGCAAGTTCCTCGCATCCATTCTCCCATGGCCTGTAAATACTCTTCGATAATTATCTAAAAGATTCTCTGCTAAAGCTTTTGTCATATATTCTTACCAATAAATGTAATGAGGCAGATGCATAGTCCGTAACTATTACGTAATGCTTCTAGTTCTGATGGATACATTTTGTATCTATTTCTACTGCCCCCTTTCCAATCACGTAGGCCAATCCTTTCCATATCTACTTTACGAATATTGGGTGTTGTAGAAAACTGATCATTAATTAATTATGGTGACCACAATATAAGTTTGTTGTCTTTATACTTTTGTGATTTAAGATCCGACCTTGAACAAGTGTCTCGTGTACGTAGCTTCCATTAAACAAAAGATGCTGGTATTATGATGATCCTCTAAAATATGTGCATGAACCTGGTTTATCGGCATATTTATTTTAAAGAGTGTTTCAAAAGTAAAAAATTTTAATGTGGTAGGATGTCTATTTAATATTTACATAATAATATTATTATCTCATCCCGTCCAAAATTTTGCAAAAAGGTCTTAAGTTTTGGTAAGATATGATTTCCATCCTAACCTACTAAAAATTATCATTCCACTAATATTTTGACATTCTATTAAGGTTTCACAAAAATTTGTGCTATTTATATTCCCTCGTGTCATAAGGGAGATCACAACCTATATACTTGGAAAAAGGAAATTTAAGTGCGGTATGTTCTAAAGTCAATGTATCAAATTAAAGCTAATGGATTTCGGGTAAGACTTAAGAACAAACTCGAATATAACTCCAATTCTTTCTTTAAATGACCATATTTTGGTGATCTTTTAAAATGACGTTGTTTTGACGCGTAAATTTAAAGATTTAAAGATTAAAACCATTGCTAAGTTTAATAATCTCTAAAATAATGATTAAAATAATAATAATAAAGAAAACAAAAGTAATGACAATAAATATGTAATGTAACTTAAATTTGGGAAAAATCCCTTAAATCTCTTAAATCTTTACCTATTTATTCTTTGAAAGCAATAAATTTTAGTTGCTTGTTTGTTCCAATTATGTTTTTGATTTTTTTGTTTTCAAATTTAGTAAAAAAATTTGAGCTTATTATTTCTATTTTTGTTTTCTGTTTATGTTTTTTATAATATGATTTACTGTCAACTTAATATATATTATTTAACTATTTAATTTTAATTATTTACAAGAATTATGAATAATCTAACTAAATAACTTAATTCAATTTTTATAGTTAATTTAAATTTCAAAATTTTAAAATAAGATAATTTTAATTTAATAATCATTAACAAATACAAGTACAACAATAATAACATCTTAACAAAAGTCTCACTGAGACGTGGGGTCAGGGGTGGTTCAGAAATACGCAACCTTACCCCTAACTAATAAAGAAATTGTTTTCGATAAACCAAATAGGTAATAAGTAATACAATGCAAATAGAACGAGGTAAACTAAAGATATAAGATAAAATATAAATATGAATAAAGAATAATAGTATAAAACTAATAGTAATACTAATGGAAGTAATAATAAAGATAAAATATATTATTATTATTAAAATAAATATGAACATTGTTTATAAAATAAATACTACAATAAATATTGAACAAAGTAAAGAATAAAAATAAAAAATAAAATAAGTAAATAAATTTACAAAGAAAAAAAACAAATCAATCAATCAATCAAACAAGTCATTGCAAAAGAATAATTAGGTTAGATAAAGAAATGGTTAAGCTAAATAATTATAGGAGAATTATTATATAATAAGAGTTTAGGCTAAATAATTATGTGAAAGATAAGAACTTCTCTATGTGAGACCATTTGTCCTTATTTTAATGTGCTGGGGTTTCTTATTGAGGACCAAGTCTTTGGTAAGTTTTAATAACATCGTATCACTTTTTATCACCTTCTCCAATCCTTCTTAGGCCTTCCTTATTTTCTATGACAGTTCATAAGTACAATCTTTTCGCATCTTCTCACTGTAATATCATGATGTCTCCTTTTAACATATCCAAACTACCTGAGCTTTATTTCTCTTAATATTCCATCGATATTAGGTGCCCTTAATTTGTCTTTTAACATTACATTTCTGGCCTTATCTCTTCTCGTAAGGTTGCATATCTAACGAAATATCCTTATTTTTTTCATTATTAATTTACAATTATATACTTGTTTGATGGCCTAACACTCTGCCCTATGAAGCATGGTTGGCCTAATCGCTAAACAATAAAATTTTCTTTTGAGCTTGAATAGCATCGTCTTGTCACATAAAACTCTTGATACATTCCTCCATTTAAGTTACCCTGATCTAACATTGTGAATTATGTCTTTGTCACTTTCTCCATTCTTTTGGATGATATATCTTAGGTACTTAAAATAAGGTATAATTTATGAATCAATATTTACCTCCACATTAGAAATCACCCTATGGTCTGAAAATTTATACTCTATGTACTCAGTCTTAGTCTTGCTCAATTTAAATTATTTCAACTCAAGCATATCTCTCCAAAGTTTTAATTTAACATTAGCATCATTTTTTGTCTCATCCGCTAAAACAATGTCATTAGCAAATAATAGACTCCAAGACACCTCTATGTGAATATTCTTGGTGAGTTCATCCATTACTACTGTAAACAGAAAGGAGTTCAACAAGGAGCCTTAACTCAATATCAATAAAGAAATATCATGTATCTCCTCTTATCATCAGTATTCTATTTTATACATTTTTATACATATCCCTGACTACTCGTATGTTAATTATTAAAAATATTTTCAAAATATATAAATTTTAAATAAAATTTCCTTTAATAATTTAGAAATATGTTATAAATAAATATTAATCTATAAATAAAATTTTAATTATTAAAATATTTATTTTTATAAAATATAATAGTTTTACGAATAATTTCAATAAATATTATACAAGTGATTATAATAAAATTTATTTATTTATTTATAAAAATAATTTATCTTTAAATTTTATATAATAATAATTATCATACATTACCAATCAAACGAATTTTTTAATTTAAAAAATAGAAATTAAGAACATGAAACAAAATCTGAAAACTAAAATTAAAAGAAAAAAATGAGGCCGAACGATCCTCAGATAAATATACTACTCAACAGATATTAAGTTATGATGAAAGAAGAATAAGAATAGAAGTCAACGTAAAGAGAGACCAGAGTTTTACTTATAACTTCAACTTTCTTAGGTTTAGTTTGAGGGGGCGGTGGCGATTCACAACCTGTCGAAATTAATATACTGAAATGAGAATACTCAATAAGTACTTATATGTTTGAGATTGATGTTTTGGTAACTGCTAAAATATGAAAATAGGTGTTTGGCAAGTGCGGTTGTAATTGCTGAAAAGAGATAAAATGACTAAAAAGCCCATTGATTTAATAAATTATTAATTGTTGTATAAATAATTAAAATATTTATTATTAATCATATAAATTTAAAATTATAAATAATAAAAAATTAAATTAAAATAAGAAAATATAAATAAAATAAATTTAGTAAAT
>JAOTAY010031385.1:0-25071 GCA_025629805.1 Erythroxylum baracoense
CTTAGGTTTTTTGGACTATAAAAGGACAATTAAGCCTCCATCTTAAGCGGGAGACAAAACCCTTCTGTGAAAACATCATCTTTGAGTGAAGAACACATGTTTGGAGCCTTGAGGAAGGATTGAAGTTAAGGATCATCATCAAGATTGGGGAAAATAACACATCAACACCAAAATTTCCAGATTTTGACAAAGAAGAGAAGGAGTCCCTTTATTCAATTTTCTACCAATTTTACTTCTTGTATTCTTTGCAAAATGGTTTATTTGAATGATGATGATATTATGGAGACCATGTTAGGCTGATTTAGTTTTAGGGATTACTTTTGAACTATTTTGTTAGAACTCCAATTTTATTAAATTAAATAAAGTTATTTTTGATGGATTATTTTAATTATTATTTTACAGTAAATCGAGAGAGTAAGTGAGATTAATTGTGTAGGGTTGTACAACGAGAGTTGGCAACATATAGACTTACAATCATCACATCAATTGATTAGTTAGAAGAGAGATCTCCGCGAAGTCAGTTGATCACCCATAGGATAGTTTAATAACTAATTGAATTGGTAGAGTCATTGGGTAGGTTGAGAGATCGTCCAATTGATTCCCTTTAATTCTATTAGGGACAATTAGTTACACCTTAAGAGAGGTTAATTAATACATTTGAAAATATTAGGTGAGACACAATTCGATTAATAAAATAGGAGGGAGATAAAATAGGAAAAAAGTAATATCTAGTCTTTAGATTCTTGAATTCTGATTTTTCTGCACTTTGGTATTGTCCATTGCTTTGTGTTAGTATTTTAATTTTAATTTAATTTTTCAGATTATTTGCATTAAACAATTTCGTTTCTTAAACAAAGTCTTGTATAAATTAAGTGGTGTCTGGGCATCGATCCCTCAATCCCTGTGGGATCGATATCTGCTCTTTTTAACTATAAGTCACGACCCGTTCACTTGCGATTTTTGAACATAAAACAAGTAGTTAGGTTTTACCATCAACAATTATTAACTCATGATTAATGGTCTCTAGGGAGGTTTAAGAACAACAAATCATGGAGAATGTTTAATTAGGGTGTAGGTCGAGATTAAACCAAAGAACCGGATTCCCAACGATTTCACCTGTTTCTTCATTTTTTTTATGTTTTCCTTAATTTGTGTTCATTAGGTTAGTTTTATTTTATTTTGTTATTTCTAAAACAAAAACCCCCTAAACTTGAACACCGATTAATTTCATTTCAACAACTTTACACATACTCTCTGTGGGATCAACCTAGACTCACCACTGCTATAGTAGTCGTCTAGTTTATTTTGATTGGCATTATGACGCGTTGTCAAATTTTGACATCGTTGCCAAGAAGTGCAGTGTTTTAGTTTTTGTTTGTGATTTTAATTGATGTTTTGTATATATTTGTTCGTAATAGGTTTCTATCAATTATTACGTCATCCTTTCATTTTTCTGTTTCCCGTTTGTGAAAAAAATTTAAAAATTCTTAAATGGAAGTAATTTTTTCTTTAAGTCTTACTCTCAATCCTACAACCAAGGTTGGACTAATCGACCTAACTTTGATTATGGATGGGATAACCATCAGAATTACTTCTATGATAGTTTGTAGGACACACAGCAATTCCATATAGACCAAAAGTTTCTTATTACAACCCAGGTACACCTCTGGGTGACCATATCAAGACCTATAATGCTAACAATCTTCAATTTCAACAGGGTATACGACAACTTTAACAGACTATACGACAGACCCAACAGGATATCCAACAATTCCAGCAGGATGAAAGGCAATTTTGGTATAGTTTCCAAAATTGGGAGAGGCCACAAAACTCAAGTACATCTTTAGAAAAATTAGTTGATAATATCACTGCTAACACTTTGTAATTTCATTAGGACTTGAAATTCCAGTAAGATGCATTGCCTCGATAAGGAGATATCAATCATCTAGAACTGCAAAGTGAAGGGTAGCAACTGTATGAACCCTTGGTGTACCCAATGGACATTTGTGTGGAAACTTTACAAAGTGATGAAGAGCTTGAGAATTTGACAGCATTACTCAAAGAATAGCTTATGTGGAAGAAGTTAAGGAGGATCTCGAGGCAGAGAAAGCTATATCTTTTATCTCGGAGGTAAATACTAAGTTCCATTTTGTTGTTAAGAATGACTCTTTACTTTTACCTAGCAGGTTAGAGGAATTAAAAGAGGAAGAAAAAGCTGAAGAGACATTCAAGATCTTTCAAGAAAGCATGGACTCGGTAGAGGTCAAAAGCCTAAGGATAGGGAGGACGTTAAATGGGAATGATAATCAACTAAGGCCTTATCCGGATCAACCTTGCGTGGAAGTGGCGCTAACTGTTATACTTAAAGATTATAATTTTGTCACGTGAGAAGAAGGAGTCGAACCAACAACCCTAAACAAAAGCGCTTCTTGGGAGGCAACCCAAAAGAAGTAAATTTATTTTCTTTACATTTCCACATTTCTTTTTTATGCAATTGTGTTTTAATGTTGGTGTGTTTCTTGCTTATTTTAAGTTTTCAATAAAATGAGAGATAATAAAACATAAAACAAACAAACATTTACTCATTTTCTATTGCTTCTGGGATTATATAGTCATAAGTAAAGAATAAAATGACTAAATAATTTTATAGCAACTTTAGCATGCACTTTTGCTCTTATGATTGGCCAATGTGCATTATCTTTAGAGAAATAGTGAATCGTGGTAGACAAAACTGATGAGATTTTTAACCTTATTAGACTGACACATTCATATCAGTCTCATTATTTTTTGATAATGTGTGAGCTTCATGACATGTACATCCTGATTTTTCCTTAAATTTCTATTCGAAACCACATTTTTATCACATGCATTAACATAGACATGATTAGGAATTCTTTTCTTTTCTGAACTACATTAGCCAAATAGCCTACCCATTATATGATTTTCTTTTTTGATAAGCCCCCTTGAGCCTTATTTGCATTTTGTTTATGTATTAGCCACATTACATGCTTTAACCTAACCAAATGTCCTTCCCAAGCCTTTAAGCTAATGAAACATTTGTTAATTTTTGAGTTTGTGGAAGTATAAAATTCTAAGTATGGGGGTATGCATACGTTGGGTTGGTTATAATGTTGGGATGTTATTTTATGTCTTATCATTGAAATCCCCATATTAATGTAGTTTATTTTAATTTTTATAAGAAAAAAGAAAAGAAAGGAAAAGAAAGAAAGAAAGAAAAGAGAAAAGCAAAAGAAGAAAAAAAGAAAAGGAAAAAGAAAAAGAAAAATATTTAAATAAATGTATCAAAGAGGGAGTGCATAAGCAGTTTGCAAGGTTATTCATACTTAATGCATCCTCCTAAAGTTGTATTGAATGGGTTATTTGAGTATGTTGAATATGAGGTAGATGTTGGCTTAGAAGAGTCACTCTTTGTGGTTTTAATGTATTGTCATGAGTGATCCCTTCGGATTGGTATATACTTCATGTCGTTTATATATGAGAGCTCGAGTTTGAGTCGTGAAACTTGTTTTTGCATTCATCATAGTTGATGTACATAATTGTGATTGAATATTGGTTTTTGAACTTGATGTCACATTTAGTGTTGCTTTGTTTCACTAGCTTTAATGACTTTCATACTACTTGACCCAAATACATCTCACCTTACCTTTGGCTACATTACAACCTTAAAAAGTCCTTTGATCCATGATTTTGCATGTGAACATTTGTTGTGGAGAAATGAAATGATATGCAAATTTATGGAATGACATGATCATGAATAGTATTGAGTGTACCTATAAACATCTCTTATTTAAACAAATTTTCCAAGGCTATCGCTAGATTGCTTGGTTTTTAATGGTAATGAATATTTATTGATCATGAGTAAAAGCTTGGAATGTTTAGTTCTTGCTATGATTTTTGAAAGTCATTCATCTTTGTTTATGATTATGTATTCTTGGAACATATGGAAATTGAGTAAATATTTTTGGGTCTATAAGCTTAATTTTAATGTTTTGCCCAAGGACATTCAAAAGTTAATTGTGGAAGAAATTGACAGGTGTTTAATTGATTATAAAAGTACTCGATAACATTTAGTGATTATTGACATATAATTACTTAAGATACTCACTTTGACTCATATGTGATTTTAGGCAAAATTCGGAAGCAAAGAAGTTAAAATGAGTCAAAAACTCAATATTTGGGCCATTTTTCGAAGATTAAATTTCACTTGTCTTCATAGAGCGAGAAGAAGACAATTAAAAGACAAGAAAAATAAAAACAAGAAGAAAAGGACACATGAAAATTAATGGACAAAGAAGAACACCAATACGGCTGTGCATAAGTAAAAGCTGGCTAGATGATAGACGCATGTAGATGGTGAAATTCAACACAGGCAACATATGGCATGTAAATGAAGACCAAAAAATGCACACCATTAGCTGGTGAGGAGAAAACCAAAAATGACAAAACATGTAGCACAAAACACACAACCAAGGTGCAGTCAAAATGCACAGCACCAAGGAGCATCAAAATGCACCACGTTGGACGTTTGGAGGATCTAAAAAACGCAGTGCAGTAGTCCATGCCAAGGAGCATTCCACACCAAAGAAGCAATGTAGCAACTGGTGAGTAGCCAAAAATAACACAGCATAATGGAAAGTAAGAACAACAAAATACATAGCCCAAAGGAAAAAAAACACAAGAATGGCGAAGGTTTTAAAGAAGTGAATAGTGAAATGGACCAAGAATTAATTCAAAAATAAAGAGGAGGTGCAGTAGCAAGAATAAATAAGGGGTTTCAAGTGGGACATTATTTCTTGGGGCTGAAACAAATCTTTTTGGGAGCTCTTGATTTTAATGAAGATAAGGGGTAAAGCTCTCAATCGGGAGAGACCTATAGAAGGCTAAATGTCCCGACATCGGCTCGGAGGTGACGTCGACGTCGACAACCTAAATTAAGTGTATTTCACTATTTTATTGTTTCTTTCTCTCATTAGAAATTGATTGTGTTATCCTATATTAATTGAATTGGGTTTTGTGTATAGATAATCATATTCTCGTTATTGTTCGGGTCTTTGTGTATAAACCCATTGGGTATTGTGAAAAGATGATTTTAATGCGTTCATTAAAAATTTATTTGCAAACCCATTGCTAGAATTTCGATATAGTTTGTAATTGTTATGTTGAAATTCATATGTAACGACTAATGATTCGTAGTCATTAGGGATAACATAACCTAGGTTAAATGACACATCTTATGTGATTATTGCCTTGATTAATCAGTTTTTTTAATTCGTAATGCTACTACCCAATTGAATCTAGAGATCATATCCTAAGTTAAATGGTAGTTAGATTTAATTAACTATCGTATCTTGATTAAACACTACGTAAAGGAATTTTTGGGTTAATTATTATCCCAAGATTAATAGTTGCTAGAAGAGGTTTAAGAACAACAAATCAATGAAATATGTTTAATTAGGTGTGGGCTGAGATAAACCAAAGAATTGGGTCCCTACCAAATTTCCCACTTTTATCATTTTTTGCATGTTTTCTTTAATTTATTTTTATTAATCTAGTTTCATTTTATTTTCTTATTTCCAAAAGCTCCTAAACCTAAACATCGATTAATTTCATTTCAACAACTTTACACAGACTCTCTACAGGATCGACCTAGACTCACTATTGCTATAGTTGTAGTCCAATTATTTTATTTTGACTAGTGTTACGATGCGCTGTCATCAACAAGCTTCTGTTACGATCGTGGACCTAGGACTTGCTTTGGGTTTCCTCTAAATTCTCTCCGTTTTTTGATATTTGATCTAAAACACTAACAAACACATCAAGATACCTCAAACACGTAATATTAAAGCTCAATAACATGCTTTAACCCATAAAACACTCAAAATATAAATATCTAACTAAATAACATAGTCCTAACCTACGTATGCACTAATCATTCAATTTAACAACTAAACACATACCAAACCAGCCACTAAAATATTATACAACCTATAACTATTAGTAGTTACTTATATGTTTCTTAAGAAGCTTATTTGTTGAGATTTTTTGTTACTTAAGTTGTTTGTAGGAATGTGTTATTAGGTTGCTAGCATTAGCTCGATTGTGGGCATGAGAATATAGGTTCCCACTACTAGGCAGTAGTTTGTCATATGTCTTATTTGAGCTCAAGAGATTAAAAATTGTTACAAACAATTAAAAGAGATTGTGAAAACCGTACATTCTTTCTCCTTACACCTAACAAGCTATGTGGTTTCTACTATTTAATTGACTAACTCACCAAAAATTTCTTCCTTTTATTGTTTAACCTCTATCTTGGATATGAAGCTACTGCCTAGAAATTTCAAATATTTATTTCTAGGGGAGAATGATGCCTTATTAATTATAAATGTAGGTATTCTTGACACTTTACAAATGAAAAAGCTCTTAGACATTTTGAGAGAGTACAAAATAATTATTGGATTACAATAGTAAATATCAAAGGAACTAGCCCCTCTACATACATGCATTATATTTTACTTAAGGAGGTAAAAAAAACTAATAAGGAAATCCTAACATGGTCTTAATACACCTATAATGGATAGAGTAAAGAAAGAGATTGTAAAGCTTTTGGATTATGAAATTATTTATTCTATCTCTAATAGAAAGTGGGCGAGTCTAATACAAATTGTTCGTAAGAAGTTTGGTATCGTATTGGTGAAGAATTAAGAAAATGAACTTATTCCCAATTAGTACATAATAGTCAGAGAGTGTACATTGATTATGGTAAGTTAAATACATTAATTATAAAAAATTCACTTTTCTCTTAACATTATTAATAGAATGCTTGAAATATTAGCTACTCATGCTTTATATTACTTTCTTAATGTTTTTTGGTTATTATCACATTGTATTACCTGGGGGATCAACAAAATGCTACCTTTATGTGTCCCTTTAATACATTTACTATAAGAACATGCCTTTTGGTCTTTTTAATGCAAACTTTTCAAAGTTGTATGGTAAGAATTTTCTCTGACTATGTTGAAATATTGTTCAAGTATTCATATATTATTTTTGGTGTTCTTGATGATTGATTTGATATTTATTTAAAACATCTCAAACTTATACTCAAAAGATGATAAAAACTAACCTTATTCTAAATTTAAAAAGTTTCATTTTATAGTAGGCAAGAAGTCTGTTTTGAATCATAATGTTTGCTCTAAAGTATAAATATGGCCTAATATTTTAGAGTGTATAAAAAGAACTTTAATATTTTAAAATCATTTATGATAAACTGCTAATTGATGAAACTCTTAACCATGACTTTTTTATTTTTTATATTTAGTGAGCCCACTATTACTAACATAAAGCCCATATAAAATTGATAGGTCCCATATAAAATATCCATATTCCCTAATGTTTCCTCAATTTTTCATTGTGATGCTCCTCTTGTTGTTTATTGGAACACTAATGCTCAAATTCTTTTTGATAACATCATAATATGCTAAGTCTATTATAGTAGTTGACGATAACTGCATCTTATCCCTTTGAGGTTCATATAAGTCAATTCTAGAAAGTTTCACCACCCTTGCCTTTGGAAGGAATTTTCGTTAATAAAGTCACAGATAATTTAAAGGATTCATTAAACTCATTTAAAGGTTTCATTAAACTTAACCTTCCCATCACCAATAATACATCTAAAATAAGGAACAAATTTGTTTGTAGATCCAGAATAACAACCATCACTTTCTCATTAAATCAAGATTGAGCACAAAAATTTGAGGCACTGAGATGGAGACTAAGACTATTCTCTTGAATATGAATGTATTCAAGAGATTGATGATTTAAGGAATATAAAAGTATCCATTGAGGTATGACTTGTAACACCCCACTGTCATAAGGCATATTCCTAAACATACCATCGATGTTCGAGAACATACTCTATGAGAGTGGCATACTAGGAGAGTCAGTTAATCATACTTATTGCAATTTTTTTCATGCTTCACATGCATTTTTAGAAAATAAGAATCATTTTTGGACTATTTTATTCATAAACATTTCCAATCATAAGGGCACAAATAATAAATATAACATAAAAATTTAAGCAATCATTTGGGCCCATTTCAAATACAAAATGCATCCAATCATAAAGTCATTGCACTTTACAATTCACATAAACATTGTACAATATTTGCGGAATACAATTCAAAATATGAAAGTACTGTAGATATATGCAAGTGCAAACTAATCCTGACTTTTATCTCTTACTCGTTTGCAGCGGTTATTTTCCAGTTTGTCTAACTGGGTGTTTCCTCTGAGCCTGAAAGACAACATTGTAATTTTGGTGAGTTTTGCAAACTTAGTGAGTGGACCATCCTCGATGGCTCACTCATATCATATAACACAAATAGTTCACAGATAATTGACATAATCATATAATACACTTCACTTCACTAATCATCATGTTGAATCACATACACTTCATATTCACTTAATTCATATTTCTCATTCAAATCAATTTAAACAAATCATGGCGATCATTCAAACATACATGTCAAATATATATGCAATGCTTATAAGACTTACTTCCAATTGTTACGTTATTGTGACCGAGCACCTGTAACTGTCCCATATCCATTATGGATATCGGGCTCATTGGTAACTATCACGTATCTGTTGGGGATACTAGGGTTATTATACATAATGAGCCTTTGGCTCTTAATCACATTATGAGCTTCAAGCTTTTTTTCGATGGCTACTCCGATCACAACTGCCTATATTTGATCATGCATTCATGCAATGGAATGCATCAAATCTCAAATATCAATCAGTCACTTGCAATCACTTTACACATTCACTTTCACATATCATCGGACCTAAGTCCGGCATTCAACAAATATGTTAAGAATCACTTATTCCTTTCTCATCCACATTCAATGAAGCACTTCCAATATGTTCACATCTATCAAACTCCTCGAATTATTAATGTCTGGAATTATCACAATCACATTCACATCTGTAATAAATCAATACAAAAATTTAAAACAGAACAATCAATTAATGTAAGACCATTTAGGTCGAATCACAGTACACTCCAGATTAGCATTAGGTTCTATGATCCAGAACGTCTGGATGTTAACTTTCAATCCTGTGTCTCAACTTCATACAATACACATTATACACATATTACTAATTGCACAATCACATACACATTCAATTATACCCATATGTATACATGTAATGTATAATGCATAATGCATAATGCATGCTCATTTTGACTATTCCGGGCATGTTTCTTTAATCTCATATCTCAATCATTCAAACAATTTCATTTGTATTTATGTCTAACATGCATTTAATTTCATATATCAAAGAACTTGGTTAATCTAATACCATAATTCAATCATTCATCATTTCTTTTCTAGCATTATAAGATCACAAAATATCCAATTTCTCATTCCTTTTACTTAATACACATTTCTCATCTGCTTTGAATCCCTTTAGCATTCATGAATTCACTTTTATTCTAATAACATCTCCAATTATCCAAATTTGAACACTTAATGTATAACAATCTATTCTTAATTTATATCCTCAATCATCACCTTAAACATATCACTTATTTAACCACTTATTTCATCATCAAACTAATTTCATTTCAAGCTTAATTCAAGCCTAAATGCATTATAGGAAAGTACCTAATCATTTGTTGTTTCAAACCACACCTAAAAGAAGCATATTTCATTTATAGATCATTCCCACGATCGTGGATGACTTCCCACGATTGTGGGTTATGAAAATATAAAGTTTCAGCCCTCTTTAAGCATTCCCACGATCATGGGATGCTTATGTCCGAAAATCACAACAAGGTTCTTCGAATTTTCCAGCTTTTCCAACTCCCTCAAGTTACATAAAAAACATCTTATGTTTAGCCTATCATTTCTAGGTTAATTCTTTGTCATTTCCTCTTCATTCTTACTTCCATTTCATTTTAATATCATTCACACACAAATCAAAATGTATGGTTGTACATAAACACCCAAAACCAGAACATCCATATATACACATTCATCATATTTTCTGCACACACACATTTTACTCCGTTATCACATTCGTTTCACTTCTAAACTATCATCTTAATTTCTTCTCATTTCAAGACACTACACTACTCCTTTTCTTTAGCTTTAAACTCATTTTAGGTTATCTAATAACAACTACCAAACATTCATGTGATTATACATTAAAACAGAACATGAAAACATCCAATTGCTATCAAAATTTTTGCATTTTTTCTCCACCATTTTAGGGATCAATCCATCTCTAAAACATATCTACAACATCTTATGAATCATTAATCATCATATATATACAAAAGTAATACATTTATATGCTCATTTCCTCACTCACGATTCAACATATATACATCACCATTTGATGATCATTTAACCTCTAACTATCACCATAAAAGTTGCTATTTAACAAACCATGAAGAAGAACAATAATATATTACTTGTTTTGGCTCCAAAGTTGAAGATCACATAACCCTAACTCCCGAACATCACACGATCATCATCATTTATGAAGGAGAGATTAGGTTTTTCTTGTGACAAGATGGAGGAGATAACATGTTCTTGAAGAAACAAAGTGAAGGAGTTGAACAAAATCAATGTGATGAAGGTTGGTGAGAAAATGTCATAAGCTAGAGAAGAAAGATGAAGAATGAAATGAAGAAGAAAAGAAAAGAAAGCATATAATGAAAATGAGAGTGAAAGACCGTAAAGTTAATCTTTCAAGATATTAGCACTGTGGGTTAAAAACACGAAGGTTAAAAAAATGCTTGATGAGTGTCATGACACATGTCATAACACTCACCTCTTAATATCCAAAATAAATGCTAATGCCTTCTTATTCATGCTATTACATATCTCTTAGTAATCAGTCCATTTGTCTTCCAATTTCTAATCCAATTGTCTCCCAATTTTTAATGACATTTATCATTAAAACCTAATGCCACTTTTAGTAATTTCTACTTCCATTTAGCACTAAATTCTACTACCTTTTGTCAATTGTTCTGTCACTTGGCATTTTTCCAAGTCCAAAATTACTCATAACTATCAAAAATTCCCCCAAATTTTACCAAAAATTCTAAATCAATAACATAGTTCATTAAATCAATTTTCAAGACATAACATTCACTATTCACATCATAATCACATTAAAATTATTTATACCCAAAAAATCTCAAATTAGTGCATGAACAGTCATTGTAATGTGTGCAAAACAATCAAATTCACGTATGTGTAGGCTAATATTATGCATGAATATGAAATGCATTTTCCTAATCTCTCATTGCTATTTCTCATTTATAGAAATCTAGGGTTTTAACCCTTTGTATGGAAACGGATGTTACAATTCTTCCCCCTTAATAAATTTTGTCCTCGAAATTCTTATCTGAATGATGAAGTTGATGGGGTTATTGCTTCCTCATATGCTCCTCCGAATGATTTCTTTCAAAGGACTATAACCGATTAAATCACTCGATTTTTCAGTTGCTTATTAAGGTATCTCACTATCTTAACTGGTTCCTCAATATTTCTCAAATTACTTGAAATTTTCACTTCTTGTGTCAATGCATCTATGTCAGATAACACCAATATTTTTTAAACATACTCACATGTAACCCATTATGAATCTGAGACATCTTTGTTGGTAAGGCTAACTCATAAGTCAATGGTCCTATTTTCTCAATAACTGCATATGGACCAATACAATTCGGGCTTAGTTTATCCTTTTTAACGAACTTTAGCACACCTTACCAAGGTGGTACTTTCAGAAATACTTTATCTACCTATCTATATTCCATATCTTCGGTGTTGATCCACCTAATTCATTTATCTTTCTTGAATCACTTAATTTCTATCACAGATCAATTTCACTTATCAACAGCATCTCGAATTAATTCTAGCCTTCAACCATTTTTAAGCCTCATTTATCCCAATATAAAGGCAGGTGACTCTTTCTTTCGTATAACGCCTTATACAGTTTCCTACCGATGCTACTGTGATAATGATTTTCATATTCAAATTTAATCAGAACTGTATATTGATCACATGTTCCTAGGAACTCCAAAATATAAGTTCTAAGCACATCTCCAACAGTTAAGACTATTGGCAAATCAAACATTTAGTCACACATTCAGCCACTTGCTTCTTCATCCTTAGCCACTAAATGTTGTTTCAACGCATTACTACCAGAATGTATAGCCTAGGCTACTATGTATGCTTCCTTCAAATTTTCTTTTCTCAATCATTTATATCGGGTACACATACTCCTTACTTCAATCACAATGTATCATTTTCCAATTCAATTCAAAATTCAGATTCATTTTTAATTTCTCAATAAGATTCATTAATTCTATATCCTCAATTTGGGCTTTTCAAATCCTTCATAAGAAATTGATCTTAAATTCAACGTAGCTAATAATACTTCATTTGCCCCAAATACAACCAACATTCTATGTTCTTCATTTCACTAGGTTTAGTAACCTCAATATCTGAATTTATGTCACACTGTTATTGGATTTTCTGTTCAGTGCATCAGATACAACACTAGCTTTATTGGATAATACTCATTTGCACAGTCATAATCTTTAAATGACTCTAGCCATTGTCTTTGTCTCATTTTTAACTATTTCAAACTCAATAATTTCTTCAAACTTTAATGATCTGTATATATATATATATATAGATATCCAAAATGTTTCACTCTATATGTAACATCTCCAAGTTTTTAAAGCAATCTCGATTACAGTAAGTTCTAAATCATGTGTTAAATAATTCAACTCATGAGACTTTAATTGTCTCGATGTATATAAAATCACTTTATTATGCTGCATCAGATTACATCCTAATCTCTGGTGTGAAACATCATTATATACTACTTAATCTCGATATCCAGATGGAATAGCTAACACCGATATTGTAATTATTTGATGTTTTAGCTCCTCAAAACTCTTGTTACATTCATCAGTCCATCTGAATGACAGATTCTCCCTCAGAAGTTTTGTCAAAGGGTTGAGATTAGTAAAATCCCTTAACAACCTCCAGTAGTATCCAATAACCAGCTAATTCTAAAAAACTACAGATCTCATATATATTTCTCAGAGTTTCTCACTTCATCATTACCTATACTTTCTTTGATCTACCAATGTGCCTTGTTCAGATATTATATGACCCAACATATCACTTGATTAAACTAAGATTCACTCTTACTGAACTTGGTATATAATTGTTTCTCCTTCATGATAAGTAAGACTAACCTTAAGCGTTCAAAAATATTCTCTTTACTTTTCGAATGCATTCAATATATCATCTTATGAACACAGTCAATAATTGATCCAAGTAAATTTGGAATACTTTATTCATTTACACCATGAATACTACTAGGGAATTTGTCAACCTAAAAATAAATCACAATTAACTCGAAGTGCCTATAACTATTTCTCAAAATTCTTAAGTAACTAATTCTTCAAATGAGGTAATATTATCTCATGTTTTTCTCAGTCTCCTAATCGACTTCTTTTCTTGAATGATTTTCTCCAGTCAATCGTTTTCTTATGATTTCTTATTGACTTATTCTAATGTCTATCCATTCATACTAGTTTTTCCACACATTTCAATTTATTTTCTCGTCTCACTTTTCTGAACACAAACGTCAAACCTAACTTGTATCTTTATAATATATGAATATAAAATAAATCGTGAACTGAAGTTCCTTCAGTAATAGCAACAACATCATCTCAAATTTATAAACCTAAAAACATAGTTGGTTGCTTTACATCAAACAAAATACATGTATTCTCTATAATGTATTTAAGTTTTTATGCCTGAGTCTCAATTAGAAATAGGGCTCCAATATTCACTTCTAATTTGTTCAAAAGTCATTCATTCCTAGAAATGGAACATTTGATTTACATGATATCATTTAATGAAAGTCTCTATCAAAAGAAGATTTCTCTCCTCAATCATCTGTACTCTTTACATACTCTTTATCAGTCAACCATATTCATCATTGATTTTTAGACATTCTTAATACCTCAATAGGATTAATTTCAACTATTCATGATATCTCAATAAGATCATTTTCTATTATATCTTACTTACATGATCAAAATATTATTTATAATAAAGCTCGGTGAAGCAGTAGACATATTCATTTACTCTTATACTTTATCATATACGATTAAGATCATCACATCTTATCTAGAGATGTATTTTTAAGAAGTCAAAAATTAATATCTTATGCCAATAATACCTTAATCTCAATTGATTCTAGA
Organism: Erythroxylum baracoense; assembly: GCA_025629805.1. Classification (NCBI taxonomy): domain Eukaryota; kingdom Viridiplantae; phylum Streptophyta; class Magnoliopsida; order Malpighiales; family Erythroxylaceae; genus Erythroxylum; species Erythroxylum baracoense. Next base: position 14,330 of record JAOTAY010031385.1, read on the forward strand.
TAACATTTCTCCCTTTATGTGATACCTTAATCTCAATTGATTCTAAACAACATTTCTCCCTTTATGTTTGCCCATAATCGTGGTGGACCTTCCCAAGATCGCGACAGAAGCTCATGGAACTGGCCACAATGGTGGGGATTATGCCACGATCATGCCTGCTTCTTTTTCCTTCCTGTTTCCTCGAATTCTTCACACATAGTAACATCAATTACACTTTCAATTTATCCTCAAATGATTATTATAAATGCTTCATTCATTACTCTGAGTCCTCATAAGTTTAACTATGGGGACTATGACTAAGGTGACTAAAGAGTATTCAATGAGCCACGGATCACTTCCTATACCATTTCCAAGCATATAATACATAAGTGCTTAATAATATCACTTGTCAAGGTAATCACATTATCAGACATGCACTTAAAATAACAAATCAACTTAATCTCAAAGACTTCTATGTATATTGTTATCATTCATTTTATCTTACATACATACGTTCTCAATTAATTTAAAATAATAGAAGCATAACCATCTTAAACTTTTGATTACAAATCCACTGACATATTCTTATATTGAATCATAACTCTTTTTACCTCTATCAATCCACAACAATGTATTCACATCTATATCACATTCAAGGATATACCACCAAAATACAACATTGATGTCATATTCAATAATACATCCACCAATACCAATGCATTGAATCTTTGTCTATCATATCGAACTATGTAATATTTCTTACTTCTAGATATCCTCAAACCCACATTTTCTTACACTCTAACAGATCATCATTCTTCTCATTGCTTTCTAACAGCTCAAACTCTTAACAAATGCTCATGCTTATGACTCATATAAATGTGACTCAAACTGGGGATCAGTTGCCACTGCATGCTATAACGTGTTTAATATGGATGTACCTTGACGCATATTTTAAAAAATGGCTATGTAAGACACTAAACCTGGGCTCTAATACCAACTTGTAACACCCCACTCTCATAGGGCATATTCCCGAACATACCGTCAGTATTCGAGAACATACTCTAAGAGGGTGGCATGCTTGGACAGTCAATCAATCATACTTATTGCAAAAACAATTTCATGCATTAGAAGCATTTTTAGAAAACAAGAATCATTTTCGACCCATTTTATTCATAAACATTTCCAATATCATCACAATTTCAGTAATCATTTGTGCCTAATTCAAATACAAAACACATCCAGCTTCCAGTCATAAAGTCATTACACTTTACAATTCATATGAACAATGTACAATATTTGAGAAATATAATTCAAAATACAAAAAGACTGTAGTATATGCAGGTGCAAACTAATCCTAACTTCGATCTCTTACTTATTTGCAGTGGTTAATTTCTAGTTTGTCTAACTGGGTATCTCCTCTAAGTCTGAAAGACAACGTTGCAATTTTGATGAGTTTTGCGAACTCAGTGAGTGGACCATCCTCGATGGCTCACTCATATCACATAACACAAATAGTTCACAGACAATTCACATAATCACATAATACACATCACTTCACTAATCATCATGTTGAATCACATACAGTTTATATTCACTTAATTCTTATTTCGCATTCATATCAATCCAAACAAATCATTGCGATCATTTAAACATACATGTCAAATATATAGGCAACGCTCATAAGACTCACTTCCAATTGTTAGGTTGTTGTGACCGAGTGCCTATAACTATCCTATATCTATTGTAGATACCAGACTCATTGGAACTGTCCCATATCCGTTGTGGATACTGAGCTCATTCTATATAGTGAGCCCTTGGCTTTTAATCACATTATGAGCTTTAACCTCTTTTACGGTGGCTACTCTAATCACAACTGCTTTTATCTGATCATACATTCATGTAATGGAATGCATCAAATCTCAAATATCAATCAGCCACTTGTATTCACTTTACACATTCATTTTCACATATCCTTGGACCTAAGTCCGGCATTCAACAAATATTTTGAGAATCGCTTATTCCTTGCTCATTCATATTCAATGAAGCAATTCCAATATGTTCACATTTATCAAACTCCTCAGACTATTAATGTCTGGAATTATCACATTCACATTCACTTCAATAATAAATCAATACAGAAATTTAAAATAGAGCAATCGATTAATGTAAGACCATCTAGGTCAACTCACAGTATGCTCCAGATTAGCATTAGATTCTATGATCTTGAACATCTGGATGCTGACTTTCAATCATGTGTCTCAACTTCATGCAATACACATTGTACACACATTACTAATTGTACAATCACATACACATTCAATTATACACATATGTATATTTGTAATGTATAGCTCATGCTCATTTTGACTATTCTGGGCAAGTTTCTTTAATCTCATTTCTCAATCATTCAAACAATTTCATTTGTATATATGTCTAACTAAGTTCATAGATCAAAGAACTTGTTTAACCTAATACCATAATTTAATCATTCATCATTTCTTTTCTAGTTGTTTAATCTAATACCATAATTCAATCATTCATCATTTCTTTTCTAGCATTATAAGATCACAAAATATCCAATTTCACATTCCCTTTTACTTAATACACATTTCTCATCTTCTTTGAATCCTTTTAGCATTCATGAAATCACTTTTATTCTAATAACATCTCCAATTTTCCAGATTTGAACACTTGATGTATAACATTCTATTCTTAATTTTTATCCTCAATCATCACCCTAAATATATCACTTATTTAATTACTTATTTCATCATCAAACTAAGTTCATTTCAAGCTTAATTCAAGCCTAATTGCATCATAGGAAAGTACCTAACCATTTTTTGTTTCAAACCACACCTAAAAGAAGCATATTTCACTTATAGATCATTCCCACAATCGTGGATGACTTCCCACGATCGTGGGTTATGAAAACATAAATTTTCAGCCTTCTTTAGGCATTCCCATGATCGTAGACATATTCCCACGATCGTGGGATATGGGATGTTTATGTCCGAAAGTCCCGGCAAGGTTCATCCAATTTTCCAACTTTTCCAACTCCTCAAGTTACATAAAAAATATCTTATGTTTAGTCTATCATTTCTAGGTTAATTCTTCGTCATTTCCTGTTCATTCTTACTTCCATTTCAGTTTAATATCATTCATAAGCAAATCAAAATCTATAGTTGTATATAAACACCGAAAACTAGAATATCCATAGATACACATTCATCATATTTTCTGCACACATATATTTTACTCCATTATCACATTCATTTCACTTCTAAACTATCATCTTAATTTCTTCTCATTTCAAGACACTACGCTAATCCTTTTCTTTAGCTTTAAACTCATTTTAGGTTTAAACTCATTCTAAAAAAAACCCATATTAGTACTAATGTGGCACTTAATTGATAGAGTTAGGAGTTTCGACAATTAGGGGTTTGACTCATATAGTTTTGAAATGCTATGATTGTTTCCATATATTTTGAAACATTAGGTCCTTACTTGTATTTTAGTGCAAATAGGATTTGAAATAAACTTTTTGCCTTTCATAGTATAACACTATGTAGCTTTAGGAAATGTTGTTTCTTCAAAGGAAATCAAAGTTGATAAGTCAAAAATAAATCTATTTTTTTCCTTAACTTATCCAACATAAGGAAATTTTAGTTCTTTTATTGGACATATAGGTTTCTAAGAAATTTATTAGAACCTTTTCAAAAGTGTTTCCCATTTGAATGAACTTTTAAAGAAAAATGTGCCTTTTAATTTTAATGAGAAGTTGAAAACAACATTCTACATTCTCACTACAACAAATATACCCTTTCACGACATTTTATTTTGCGACGAAAAGAAATTCATCACCAAAAGATATCATGTTGCGACTACTAAAAGAATTCGTCACTAAAACTAACCATTTAGTGACAAAAACAAAAAGCGTTGCAAAACGGAAAACCTTTAGCGACGTATAGAGCAAATCATCGCCAAATGCTGAATATTTAGTGACAATTAAAAAAATTGTCACTAAATGATGCACAATAGGTGACGATGTCAGATATTTGTCGCTAAATAATGTTATGGCGATGATTTTAGAAAAAGTCACCATAACTTGTCAAACATTTGGTGACAAATCCAGAAAATCATCACCAAAGGTTCTATATTTTGCGACGATATTCTGAAGCATCACCCAAAGGTCAATATTTGGTGACAAAATTTTCATTTGGTCGTAAAAGTTAATACATTAAACGATAATTTTTTTGTCATTGTCACTAAATGCCAAGCATTCAGCGACGATTTTTAGAAATCGTCTCCAAATGGTGCACATGTAGTGAAGAATTCTAAAAAACGTCACTGAATGTATACATTTGGTGATGATTTCTTGAAATCGTCACCAAATGATTGACATTTTCATAAATTAATAAACTAACATTTTTATAATCTATCATAGTTAAATTATGTTTTATTGGAGATTTGTTTTGAATGTTTACAATGTATTATTAAGAAAAACTCACAATATAATTTTAAGTGTTAAACAATAGTATTAATTAATATTAGTATTTACTAACATTGCAAAAATTAGTTATAAAAATTTTAAATAATTTTATCAACATAATAATATGATATATGGAGTAGTACGAACTTTGAATTAGATGTTACCCAATTCATATAGTCATAGAACTAGAACAATAATAGTCCATATTCAATAGTACTCAACTTGACTCCTAAATAGTAAAAATTTTAAATAATTTTATCAACATAATAATATGATATATGGAGTAGTACGAACTTTGAATTAGATGTTACCTAATTCATATAGTCATAGAACCAAAACAATAACAGTCCATATTAAATAGTACTCAACTTGACCCCTAAGTAGTAGATATGTTGTTTGACAAATTACTACATATACAACAATACATAAACTTTAAAGCTGAGTTCAATTGATTGACTCGCTAACTGACAATGATATAATTATTTATATGGATTCCAAGTAACATGGGAGTCGGTAAAGGTAAATGAGTCCCCGATGTATGAATTCTCCAGAAGGGTCCTTACACGTTCGAATGCACCAATTGAAACAGTAACAGTTGTTCCCTCAAGTGTAAGGTTTTTCACACCCTTTTGCAACAGCTTTTCCACTATAGCTAAACTTGTAGAGGATGCAATGAATAAGTTGCTAGATTTAGTAGCTAAAACACAATCAGTATAGAAGTTAGATATTGTCATATTAGTAAACCATTAAATGAATTGAAATTGGAGTGACATGCATACGTGCATGAGCAGACGAAGTATTTGTAATTGACGAATTTTCTAAAACAACTAATTTCCCTAATCCCTTACGGACTATTGTGGCATTGCTCCCGCCTCCATAGCCATACATGTCATCTTCGAGACTCAAGGAAGCTTAAAACAACATGTAGTACAAACCATCAAATGTGAATATATATAATAGCTTCATAAAAGGACAGAGATGTACATAATAAGGAAAGTGACGTTATTATATATATAATAGCTTCATAAAAGGAAATGAGATGTACATAATAAGGAAAGTGACGTTATTCGGATGATAATAAACACCTTGAAGCAAAAGATCAGCCATGGAAGGAAAATGATGATTAATATACAAAGTGGAGATTTTTTCAACATTGTTGGTTTTCTCAGTATGACAATTTTGCCAATAGAAGATGCAGATATATCATCATTCTATAGGAGAGATGTCGAGCCCAACATAGTTCAACTAGATGAAGTCCAACCCCATCTTATCTTACAAACAGATGAAGACTATACTTAGGATGACTTTAACGACAATGGTGATACTTTGCTCAAATATATTAGTGATGAAGAATCAAACAATAATGTACTTAATGATGATGATTTTCTTCATCTTGATCATGATGATTCAATGTAAATTTCATTGTTCGTATTGTTTCACATGTTAATAAGATAATTGCCTTATGTTGTTGATGTTTTAGTTATGTTAATTTACGATGACTACAAGCATATTTTAAATATTTCACTTATGCTTTTGCGGATGTTGATATTCAAAATCTTGATCATGATGATTTCTGTAAATAAATTGTTTTCTTTGTTTAAAATGTTAACAAGAGAATTGCCTTATGTTGTTGATGTTTTACACAGATTCATTATAATGGCACCTGGTAGAAACAAATGAAAGAGGGTGATAACGACAGATGAAGTTTTTCCCACAGAACAACCAGCAATTGCATCATTGAATGAGGAAAGTCAGCAACAAACTTTATCAATATCGTCTGGTAGTCATGAGGGATCTTCAGGTCTGTTATTGATAACTAAACATATTTACATTTATGCTCTCATTACATGTTTAGTGTGTTTTTATCATTATGTTTTTTTTCAGGTTCCAATAATGGCATCAGAAAACTAGGTAGAAGTAAGACAAAAGGAGCTGAGTTGTAACGAATGAATGTTGCAATGAATACAAAGTTGTCGGTGACGATTGACCCCACATAACAATGCCTAGTTGATAAGATCCCAATTGAGTTGCCTTTTCTTCAGTATGTCAGGCTGTTGAAGGAAGAAAACTTATTGCAAAATGCTTTGGACAAAGTTTCATTATTATTTCCTTTCATTTCATTATATGTATTGTGATTTTACTTAACTAAAATAATAACTTAACTTATACGTGTTTTTCATTACTGCAAAATGCTTTGGACAAAGTTTCGTTAATATCGACATGCCTAAGGTTTCAAGCAGTGTTAGTTCACTGTTAAAATAAAGGGTGAAGGATCATTGATATCAACTTCATAAATATTATAAATATTTCCCTTCCGATGAAGAGGCAAGGATACATGTTCCGGAGCAGGTCACTGAAGAAAATTGGAATGAAATGTATGATTATTGGGCTTCAAAGAAGGTTTAGGTTTATTTTTTTCTCTTCATATTTCCTTCCATTAATTATGTTTATACATCTCATAACTACTTCTCTTAATTTCGGAAAAGTGTGAGAAGGTCAAGGCTAATAAAGCAAAAATGAAGACTCCTCATAACACCAGCTCCAGATCATTTGTCATTGCCCGACAAGAATTTGTAAGTGCAATGTTTTCAATTTATTATTCTATTTTTTAATACAATAAATCCTAATTGGTTATAATTTGTAAATTTTATATAATAGAGTAAAACACAACTCCAAGGGCAAGAGTGTGATAGGATCACACTGTACAAACACACACACTACAAGGAAGGTCAAGGCTGGACGTCTGAAGAGGCACAAAGTAATTATGTAAGTACAAATAAATTTATATTACAATTTATTTTTCTATGTAATAGTAAGTAATAATTTTTTAGTTAACTCGATTTTTTTCTTTAAATTGTAGGACAAGATGCAAGAGTTGTTGCAGACGTCATTAGCTTAGGGGAATCAACTCAATATCGTTGACATTTGCAACAATGTTCTTGGTACACAATCGGGCTATATTAAAGGTCTTAGGTATGGCTCTAAGTCTGTTGATGCCTCTTCATTATGACCAGCATATGTCACGGCACTTCAAGTCAAGAATCAAGCACTAAAGACTAAATTACAATGTACGAAAAATAAGTTACAATGTACAAAAGACAAGTTAAATCGTAATGTAAAAGAAGTTAATAAGCTTAAAAAGATGGTAAAACAAATATTAGGCTCAGCATATGTCAGTAGCAGTGACGACGATGAGGTGTCTTAGTTTGTGTGTGACTGATAATTATTTTTTTATAAAATACATTCCATTTCTAATGTTTATTTTATTTCAATTTATTATTATTTAAAAATATGTCACTAACATTAATTATAAAACAAATAATTTTAATATTTCAAATTGTTTTAAAAATTGTAATAAATTAAAATAAATTCGTTTTTAACAATTATAATAATATTTAAACTCAAAATTAAATTTTGTCACTAAATACTATTAGCTACCAAAACAAAACCGTCATAAAAAGTCATTAACTATGTATATAAGAACGTCTTTAAAACATTTTGCCACAACCACATATTAATAGCTAAAAGTATTTCGCTACAAAACCAAAATCGTCACAAAAAATTATTAGCTACCAAAATCAGAATCGTCACAAAATGTTTTTACCTACGTTTCTAGAAACGTCTCTAAAAACATTTCTCTACAATAGATAATTAGTAGCTAAAATTATTCCCCTACAAAAATGAAATCGTCACTAAAAATAATTACCTATGAATATAGTAAAGTAAGGAAAAACTTTTAGCTACGAAACAGAACCGTCGCACAAACCTATATACGACATTCATTATTCTTGTCGGTTATACTTTTTACCAACGAGTTATTTGTGTCGACAAAACATTTTGGCGATGATTTTGGAAAAATGTCGCGGATTTTATTTTATTACTGGGATTCAACGACGATTTTTTTTGTCGCAAATTAGTATTTGCAACGAATATTTATTGTTTAGCGATGTTTATTTTCGTCACTAAATGTTATGTTTGTTGTAGTGTCTTAAATAATTTCTCATGTCTGCTCTCAGTTTTCAAGCAATAACTTGGAATCTTCCTTTTGGATTATGTTTGACGCTGGCAATTATGTTATAAGAGTTGTTTAGGCAATATATTGACATGACTTCCTAATTCATATACGGACTTCTAATTTTAGTTGAAGCAGTAATTAAAATATGGAGAAAGAGCTCTTAGATTGTGTTTTTGCTTTAGAGAAGTTTAGGTCGTACTTGTTTGGTATTAAAGTTATTTTTATTATGATATCATACAACTCTTAGGTTCCTATTTACCAAAAAAAATATGAAAAATCAAGGTTAATAAGGTAGATTCTCATCAGAGCAACTATTTTCTATTTCGATTATAATAAAACTATTAGTCCAGATAAATACAAGTGCTCTCTTTTTATTAAAAAAACGCTGGACACATCATTAGTGAGGATATTTTTAAAGGAACATTTGAGTTATTCATTAGAGACAAATTGTTAAGGGAGCTAAATAGTTCAAATTTAACCCAAAATCTAGATGTGAATAGTACTAGTAATGTCATGCAGGAATATAGACCAATATCTTATTGCAATACGATTTATAGCACCAAACGATCAGTTATAAATTAAAAAGAGCATTACCTAACATTATTAATGAATCTCTGTCACCCTTTATTCCTCTTTTTCTATATATAAAAAGAAAAGAGAATATTCTCATCACTTAATAACTCTTAAAGGATTATCTTAAGGATGATGAAAGTAAACACATATTTTAGAAATTGATTCAAATAAACCGTTTGATATAACTAATATTCAATAGTCTCCCTGAAAAGTTTATCACTTGGATCTCCTCTTTCATCTCCACTACTTACTCCATTTTTGTTGATAGAAGGGAATAAAATTACTCATAAGAGACAAAGGGACCAGGAAGGGAAGTCCATCTGTTAGTCAAGACACCCATTTCTGAAGTACACCTTTCAAATATCACTCCAGTTGCTTCAGAATTAAGTTGTTTATGTTAACTTTTGTTGATGAATTTTTCTTCTTTTCTCATACTGACACAACTTCAATAAGAGTCTTTATCAAAGCTCTAAGATAAATTACGGTATTTCTTATATTCACTATTAACAGTAGCAAATGCTTAATATTTGTAGGTAATTTAGAGATTGCAATATTTTTGCTAGACAATCATGTTTCCAGCAAAATAACCTTCTATTAAGATATGTTGGTTTTTTCATTGATCACCTCCAAATTTACTTTCAAAGGCTATCAATACCTCATTAGCTAGTAGAAAGCAGGATTAATTCTTGGACATTCAAGACCCTTTTTTATGCTAGAAGATTGTAACTTATCAAATATGTCCTAAATCAACTAACCATTCGAAGGTTTCCCTGACAAGGCAACTATAGAGCTATTAAGATAAGTACACCCTAAATTGCATTGATATAACATGGTTTAAAATTTGCCTTCTTAAAGCAGCAACTCCAAATCTAGTTAACAATATAGAGATTGAAAACCAAAGATAAGATGCAATACATAAACATGTCATCCAGATGTTGCATTTTCTGTCACAACACACTAGAGAACTAAAACATCGTTCTTTGAGTGCACATATTCTTCTCACATATGAAACAACCTAATGGACCTTTGTAATCATGTATGGCCTCCTGTTCCTTGGGAAACTCCATTGATTAAGCGGTTGCAAACTTTGTAAGAAATATGGGGAATTTTACCTTACTCAAGCTCAATCTAAGCTGTTGTATATTATATATATCGCAAGAAAAAAATGGCCAAATCTTCAAAAGTGCACAAGAAAATAGCTAGAGAGCTTCTAAGATGGATCTTCAGCTAAGCGAAAAAAAGCATCAAAGAACCTAGACTCCTATTATCAAAATCAGATGAAACCTATTAACTAGCTGAAAAGTACTAAAAAAACACTGGAATTTGGCAATTCTCTTTTCTAAAGAAACACCAACTACCAACACAAGAAAAACTGTTATAAATACAAACCCTCCTTTATTATGAATAAGGATGAGTTACTTGATGAGTCAAAGAAGTAATCAAATTGAATTTGAAGTCTTGTGGATAAGGATGAGTCAAAGAAGTAATCAAATTGAATTTGGAAGTCTTGTGGATAAGGATGAGTCAAAGAAGTAATCAAATTGAATTTGAAGTCTTGTGGATAAGGATGAGTCAAAGAAGTAATCAAATCGAATTTGAAGTCTTGTGAATAAGGATGAGTCAAAGACGTAATCAAATTGTATTTGAAGTCTTGAAGATAAGAATGAGTTAATTAATGTAAGAAGT
>JAOTAY010031398.1:0-25068 GCA_025629805.1 Erythroxylum baracoense
ACATTTACTGGTATTATTATTTAAATGTATGTGATGCCATGTGGAGTTTGTAGTGATTGCACGTAGCGCTCTCTAATTTTAGGATATGTGTCGGAATGACCTACGGGCGTTCCGGTGCGTACCCTAGGGTAATGAGGTGTTACAATGATTATTAGTTTTTTCTAGATGGCTTCTCAGGTTATTTTTAGATCTTTATTACGCCAAAGGATTAAAAAAAGATGAGCTTCACATGCCCATTTAGTAAAAATTCTTACCAAAGGATGCCATTCAGTTTGTGCAATGCGCACATCACTTTCCAAAGGTACATGGTGAGTATATTTTTTGATTATATTAAGAAGATCATAAACATATTTATAGATGATTTTAGTGTCTATGGTTCTTTTGATAATTGCCTAGAAAATCTTGCACTTAATTTTAAAAAGATGTATTAAAACTAACCTTATTCTTAATTGAGAAAAAGGCCATTTTATAGTTGATCAAGCTATAATTTTAAGGCATGTTATATCTTTTAGGGGTATAGAGGTTGACAGTTCTAATATTGATCTCATTTATGCTTTGTCTTACCCGTTGAGTAGACAGGAAGTTCTTTCTTTTCTTAGCTATGTAGGTTTTTACTACGGTTGATCAAGGATTTCTTTAAGATAGCTTCTCCTTTATGCAAGGTGTTACAATAAGATGTCCCTTTTAAGTTCGATGACAAGTGCAAGGAGGCATTTGACAAACTTAAAGAGCTCTTGCCATATTCACTAGTAATTCAACCTTTGAGTTGGAGCCTTCCCTTATAAATGATTACGCAATAAGGGTGATTTTAGGACAAAGAGTAAGAAAGGATGCACATGCCATCAACTACACTTCAAAAAAATTGAATTTGGCCTAACTAAATTATTCTACAACTAAAAAAGAGCTTTTGTCTTTTGTATTTGCTTTAGAAAAATTTCAATGGGTGCTAAAATTATTGTTTATTTTGATCATTAATCTCTGAAGTACCTGCTCATTAAGAAAGAAGGAAAGTAGAGATTAATAAGATGGATTCTCTTCCTTTAGGAGTTTGATTTAGAAATAAGAGAAAAAAGGGTAGAGAATGTGGTTGTTGATCACCTCAGCCATTTGGTCTGAAAGGAAGATGATGTCCCTTTGAGAAAAACATTTCTACATGAACAACTATTTTCTACCAATTTGACAACTCCATAGTATATAGATATTATGAATTTTCTAGTTACTAACAAGTTATCTGCAAGTTTGTCAAAGGCCCAAAGGGACAAGTTAAATAGTGAAGCCAAGTATTATGTATAGGATGACTCCTATCTTTAGAGGCATTATGCAGACAAAGTAATAAGAAGGTGTGTTCCTGAGAGTGAGACACTTTCTATTTTGACCTTCTGTCATTTTTACAATTGTGGAGGGCACTCCAAAGTAAAAAGGACTATGTATAAGGTTTTTGAGAGTGATTTTTATTAGCCCTTATTATTTAAGTATTCATATTTCTTTTGCAAGTCATGCAACAAGCTCCAATAGATAGGTAGCTTATCTTGTAGAAATCAAATGCCACAAACCCTTATTATTTTTATGAAATCTTTAATGTTTGGGGCATTAATTTCATAAGACCTTTTCCTTTATCTTTTTTTTTCATTATATTTTACTTACAGTTAATTATGTTTCTAAGTGGGTGAAAGCTAAAGATACTAAGATTAATGATGCTAAAGTTATTACAGTTTTGTCAAGTCTAATATTCTTTAGAGGTTTGGGATGCCAAGAGTCGTCATAAGTGATAAAGGAGCACTCTTTTACAATAGGTTGATGGAAACCTTATTTAAGAAGTACCATAAGGTATATAAGGTTTCTATTTCTTACCACCCCTAAATAAGTGGCCAAACTGAGGTATCTAATAAAGAAATTAAGTTGATCCTATAAGTGCACTTCTTTATAGGAAGGAATGGAGCTTGGGGATGGAAGATGCAGTATGAGCCTATAGAACAACTTGTAAAACACCAATTGGTATGTCCCTATACAGATTGGTGTGTGGGAAGCCATTTCATATTCCTATGGAGCTGCAACATAAGGTATATTGGGCAATCAAGCATTGCAATATGAATCTTGATGATGCAAGAGTGCATAGAAAGCTACAATTGCAAGAGCTTGAAGAGATACATATATACAAGGAAATATAAGGAAAATACTAAAGCTTTCCATAACAAAAATGATCTTGGGGAAAAGCATTATTATTGGTCAAAATGTGCTTCTATCATTCTAAACTTAAATTGTTTCTAGGTAAGTTGCATTCTCGTTGGGTCGGTACTTTTGTGGTTTCTAATGTTTTTCCATATGGTACAGTAGAGATATAGAGTTTGAAAATTGAAAAGACATTTAAAGAGAATGGTCATAGCCTAAAGCCTTACTATGAAGGATTTCCAGTAGAGAATGTGGAAGTGGTGGTGCTTGAAGACCCAAGTGACATTACGTGATGAAGAAAATGTACAATCAAGCTAATGATAGTAAACAAAGATGGTGTTTAAGAGGCAACCTAGGGGGAGTTTGTTCCTTTTCTTTTATATTTTTGCAATTCTTATTTTTGTTGAATACTCAATCTCTTACATTTAAATTTACATTAGGGACAATGTAAGTTTTAAGTGTGGGGATGAGGAGCTTGTTTCTTACATGTGTTTTAATTTCTTTTACATTTATATATATATATATATATATATATATATATTTATTTATAAACAAACATTCTATCTTTTTCTATTGCTTCTAGGATTATACAATTATAATAAGAGAGTAAAATTAACCATAAAAATTCATGGAAACTTTGTCATGTACTTTTACTCTTATGGTTGGTCAATCTACATTTCCTTTAGAAAAGTAGTGACTAGTGGGTAGATATAAGCTAGTGATATTTTGAGCCTTTTAGACTAACACATCCATATTAGTCTCATTGTATTTTGTTTATATGTGACTTCATGATATGTAGATCCTGACTTTGCCTTAATTTTCTATTTGAGACCACGTTTTTATCAGATGCGTTAATATAGAAATGATATAGGCATTATTTTTTTTTGCAAGCCACATTGGCCAAATAACATACCCAGTGACATGATTTATCCTATTGTTAAGCTTTTGAGCTTTATTATCCTTTTGTTTATGTGTTAACCACATTAAAAGCCTTAACAAAATGTCTTACCTAAGCCTTAAAGCTAGTGGAGCATTTGTTATTGTTGATATTTATGCATACACAAGAGAACAAGTGTGAGGGTGCTTATATTGCTAGTTAGTTACAGTTGATGGAAGGTGATTTTTATTTCCTATCAAATGAGTTCCATCATTGACGTAGTTTCTTTCAATTTTTCTCTTTGTTTTTTATTTATTAAAAAAGACAGAAAATAAAAGAAAAAGAGAATAAAAGAAAAGAAGTTATCGATGAGGAAAATTATTTGCTTATAAGTAATTTATGTTAATCTTTCCTCCTAAAATTGTATAGAATGAGTGACTTGATTACAATGTAAATAAGGGAGAATTTATTGTGAAGGATCATTCCTTGTCATTATATTGGATTGTTCATCATTATTATTATAGGTGATTTCTTTTAGTTTTTTTTGCCTCATATGGTGTGCAGTTTGAAGGCTTGAATATAATTTGTGGAATAGTGTTCTTACATTCATCATAGTTTATAGTTCCTAGACTTGATTGGATGTTAATATTTGCACTTGATACTTAATTAAATGATTTTCCTACTTCAATAGTGTTAATGAATTTTGAACTACATCACCCAAATATTTCTCACATTAAATCACAAGCTTAAAAAGTCATTTGATTTTTGTTATGTATGTGACTCTTTAATGGTGAAGAACTGAAAAGATTAAAAGTCAAGAAATGTCTTATCATAAAAGTTATTTAAGTGTACCTATAGATTGATCTTATTTTTAAACATAAATTGTCAAAGTCTACCCCTAGATTGCTCAGTTTTTGAAGAGAATAGTTATTGATTGACCATAAGTAAAAACATTCAATGTTCAATTCTTACTATAAGTTTTAAAAGTTATTCCTCTTTTCTTATGACTGTCTATTCTTAGGAAATATGGTTAAGGAGCAAGTGTTTTGATATTGATTTTGGTTTTTAGTTTTGCTTAAAGACGGTTAAAAGCTAAGTGTGGAGGAACTTAATAAGGGCTTCATTGAGTATTTATTTATTCCCTACTGCTTAGTGATTAATGTTATATTATGCCTAAGATAATTATTTTGGTTTAGGTACAAGTTACAGGAACAAGAATCAAAATCAGCTAAATTTACACCCTTGGTAAAGTTCAATTGATATTCAATCTCATTTGCCTTCATAAAGTAAAAAGGAGATGAGTTAGGGTGCAAATAGGATAAAAAATGAAAGAATTTGAGCCATTGTGAATTACAAAATAGTGTATGGGAAAATGTAACACTGAAAATGTGTACAAAGTTGAAGATAATGTTTCAATCATATCTGTGACCTACATACCCATATGAAGAACTACATGGCTGTGTAAGTGAGTTACATGGCCATTTATCTTAGATGTGTATCTAACTGTGAATGTGTAACAAACTAACAGTGAATGTGTAACTTTGTTATTTCTAGAAAATTAACATATAGAATCACCTACACACCATATAGTTGATCGTGTATAATCACATAACGCCAATTTTGCAGTATAAAAGGAAAATTAAGAGCCCAAATAGGATATATACAGATTAGATACACAAGAGGCTAATTCCTTTCGTTTTTTAGAGTAAATAGTTAATCTTCTTCTTTCCAATTCAAAGGGGATATTGAGGCTAATAAACATGTTTTGGCATTGATCAATCTTAGTGATGTTTTTAAATATATTTTGGAATTAACTATATTATTTTATGTTTAAAGTTTGGGATTTATGTATGAACAATTTAGATAGGTCCACTAGATTATTCATATGTTGATTCATTGCTAGAATCACGATTACAATCCATAATTACTGTAAATCTGATTCAGTTGTGGTAAATTAATGGTCGTGTATCATTAGGGATAACATGACTTAAGTTAAATGATCCGATCTTATGTGGTTGTTGCTTAGATAAATTTATTTTCCTAACCTGTAATACAACTATCACACTAAATCTAGAGAGCTTATTATAGGTTGTCGAACAGTTAGACTTAATTAACAAAATTGTTTTAATTAGTTACAATATAAGGAAAACTAATATTAACAGAGCTTTTTGTTAATCTATGGTTAATAGTTTTGGAGAAAGATATGAGAACACTATGATGATTGATTATACATATTTGTGTGAATATTGAAAATAAACCGATAGCTAGATTTAAAAAACTATTGATTAATCCTTAAATTTTTTATTATTCGATTTGATTTCTCCTCTATAGTTTAATTTAATTTAATTAATTGAATTCAACCACCCCCTCTCCCCCAATCTTATACATTAATTTATTCATTATAAAAGCTAATCACCCATTATATATGGATATGATCCTTTCTCACCACCACTACAAATCTAGTTATGTAGATTTATGTTTTATTTTGTGGTGGGTTGACACACGTTATACACTTTTGAGGTATATAATTATACATTAGGTAGATTTCATGAATTGACAGGTTGCAAAATCTAGAATTTTGTAATCAGTTAGGGTTAATCAATTAGGTCTTGAGAAAGAGTATTCAATCCTTTAGAAAATATAGAATCAATACATAACTGAATCAATAACAGTTAGTGAGGAAAATAACGATAGAATGAATCTTAAGCTTCATCTTTGATGTTCCTCACATATTTGTGGTAGCTCATTTGTTATTTGATTATTTACTTAGTTTTATTTAATTGTTTTAAAATTTTGATATTTTATTTTCATTTAATTCATATCCTGATACCTTATACAAAGTTAGGTTCACTTAGTTCTAACTAATTCCTCGTGGGATCGACACCTTTAATACTACAAGTTTACAATTCATATATTTGCAGATATTAGGGGTTTTATTAGAAGTAAAACTTACTCATCAAGTTTTTGACGCTATTGCTAAGGCACTAGCTTAGGACTAGTTGAATTCTTTTGTTTTAAAGAATTTTCTCCAATTTTTGTGGTTATGGTACCCAATCACAAGAGATTTGAAAAAAAAGGGAAGTTTGGGCGCAAAGTTGAAGACACATCGATTTGGACATCGTAAGGCAATAATGAAGAAACCAAAAAGTTAAATGCCAAGAAGAGATAAAAAGAATGATGATGGAGGAAATGTATCATAGGGAGCAAAGGACCCTTGCGAACTTCAATTAGACATAATTTGGTCGGGGAAGTAATCATCCTTATTGGAATACTTATAAATCTGGGGTGGCAGAATCATCTAGATTTCTTTTGGTCTAACAATGCAAGAAATCAAGTGGGAATTCAAGGTTTACTAGGATTTCAGCAAGATGAGTCCAGTTCATGGGATTTTAAATTGGACAAGATCATGGGCAAGCTCATAAACATGGAAGAGGCCCAGAAGAGACTGGAAGGGAAGTTTGAGTAAGTAATGGAAGTTCATGCCTTTTCCATTCACAACCTAGAAGTTCAAATGAGCTAGCTTTACAGGGAATTCTGTAAGAGAAGTATGGAAAACTTTCTGAGCAATATGGAAGTAAGGTTATCACACTTAGGAGTGGGAAAGAGCTAAAAGAACCATTAGAAAGATAAGCTAAGACACACTTTGTAGAAGACTAAGAGAAGAAGAAAAGGCATGAAGGCAAGAATGAAGGCCCTCCATACATTCCTCCTCCACCTTACACACCGAAAATACCATTCCCATAAAGACTTTAGAAGAATGATTTGGATGTACCGCTTACAAAATTTGTGAAAAAGCTAAATAAATGGCAAATTTACATGGCTTTTGTGGAAGTGTTGAAACGTAGGCCCAAGTATGCAAAGTTCCTTAAAGAAATATTTTCTTGGAGAGGACCAAAACTGTCTACTATTTCTTGGTATACCATTTTTGAACACCGAAAAAGCTTTGGTAGATGTCCATGAAGATAACCTCATCCTTCGGATTAGAGATGAACAAGTGAAATTCAATATGAATAAGGTATTAAAGAATCCAAAGGAGGGTAGCTCATTCATGGGAATTGATGAAGTCGAATCTTTAAAAGAGCTAGAAAAAGAAGAATAGATGACATTAGAGATTAGGTTTGAAGAATATGAGGAAGTTGCTGTTCAGGAAGTTGATGAAGAAGAGAATGATGAACATATGATAGTGGAGATAAAGGTTAAAGAAGATACAAACATCTTTGTTCACGAAGTGGAGGAAGAAGAGGAAACAAAGGTGACAAACCAGGCCACGATCGTGGCTCCCCCAACAGCTTCTGTCACCATCATGGCCTATAGGCTAGGACCGTGAGCCTGGGTCTGGCTCCGAGCTTCTTCTGATTCTCCTTCGTTCTTCCATATCTATTCTCAAACATTAACAAATACATCAAGGCATGTTAAATACATAAAATTAAAGGACAAAAGTATTTTCTAACCCATATAACACTCAAAACACAAATATTTAACTAAATAAGACAATCCTAACCTAAACATACACTAATCATTCAATTTAACGACTAAACACATACTAAATAACCCATTAAAAAATTACGCAACCTACCACTATCAATATCCCTATATTTAAACTTTTTCTTGTCCTTAAGCAAAGACAAAAGAAGCAAAACATAAAACACAAAACACAAAACACACCTAACAACAAAACACACATATGCAACAATGGTACAATGGCGTTAAAATTGACGAAACAAATTTAACTATAAGTACGATCCTTCAAGTTTTTCTAACTTATTAACATATGAAATCTATGTCTAAGTACTTTGGACTAAATATACATACTAATCAGGACTTAATGTCATGTTCAATTAATCCTATCACTTACACACAAGCATTAATAATTTATTAGTTAATCAAAATTGTAACTATCTATTTTCATAAGAAATCAAGCTATTCATAAGATTAGTGGGATATATTAAACAACACACTATTTTTGTTAATTTTATCAATATGAACCTAGATTTTTGATGCGAAGGCAAACATTTATGATGAATGTCCCTCGATTACTCAACTAGGCCATGTTTTTATTAAATGGCTTGGTTGGAATGTTATTATAACCTTTTGACGTGAAGGCAAACATTTGTGATAAATGTCCCTCAATTACTCAGTTACATCAGATTCTTAACTGGCTACTAGGTCTACCGGATTTGTTTCAAAAAGGGTTAGCAGAGTAGTTATTTATTTAATATTTACACATATTTTTTGCCTACCTCATTTCTTAATCTAATAATTCTCATGAAAAGATACTAATGATGCTACTTATTCGATTGACCTAAAATTATAAATGAATGTGGTAAATTCCTAGAGTGAATGAACTAACATCGTATCCTAATTAACATGCATATTTAACCGAAACAACCTAAAATACTACTTTCACAAGCTAATAAATTTTAGCAACATAAAAGACTATGCTTAAAGCTAAATCGATTCCCTTAAGTCCTGGCCATTTACACATTCACACGAATCATATTATGCAGCAATCCTAAACAAAACTAACATACCACAAGAAAAATTCACATTTAAATAAAAACATATAATGCACATAACCACCCTCCCTACACTTGGAAAACACATTGTCCTCAATGTGAGAAGAACAAACAACAATATATAAGGTGGGAATAAAAATAAAGAAACAAGAGAAACATGAGAACAATTGAAGATAATAATTAAAATAAAAGACAAAGGTTAGAGTATAGAGCTGTCATGGTGATTGAGGTGGTGATGGTGATGGTGATGGCATTGAGACCAAATACATTTGACACCTAGATTGCTTTCCTTTCTTATAATTGATTCAAGAGAGTAAGAGAATTAGTAATCCAACCCATTCCGAATCATTAAGACCTATTAATAGAATTTAAAATAAATTTGACTACAAAAAAATTTAAAGCTAACTACTAAACGTGCTAAGTTATGGTCATTAACTTTAACGTGCATCCTTGGAAGTGTGTTCAATTGTTCGAAAGAAAGGAATTACTTCCTTTTCCTTGGAGATCACTTCTCCGAGATATGATTTGTAACGATGCCTATTGACCTTAAAGGTCTCCCTATTTGAGTTTTCCAATTCAAGGGCTCCATAAGAAAACTCTTGGGTGACTGTAAAAGTTCTACTTTATCGTGATTTAAATTTTCCTAGAAATAGTCTGTCTCGAATTGTATAACAAAACCTTATCCCAGACCTTCAATTCCTTTTTCTTCAAATGAGAATCATGCCACTTCTTTACCTTTCCTTTATAAAGTTTGGCATTGTCATATGCATTGCGGTGAAACTTATCGAGTTCATTAAGTTAAAGGAGACTCTTTTCACCCAACTACTTTTAGAGATGTTGTTTACTTGTTGACAGTGATCACACTGTGCCACGAAAGCTTGAGCATCCTTAAACAAATATGGTCAATAAAATCCACACTTGAGTACTCAAGCTGCCATTTTGTTTGCTCCACAGTGGCTAACATATTGAGTTTCGTGACATTGTGTTAATATATCTAACACATCATCTTACTAAACCATCATCACATGTTCCATAAAAGATTGGTTCATCCCATAGATATCGGGTGCATTCATGCAAGAACCGTCTCTGCTGTTGATATGATAGATCAAAGGGAAGTTTCCCACTAGCAACATAATTTGCGATATCAGTGAAGCATGGTGTTGCTAGGTTGTTAAGTAACATCAGGGTCTCATCAAGGAAGTTCTCATTAATATCATCACTTTGTTCGCATTCTTATCCCTCCAAATGTGATAGAAGGTCTGCAACCACATTCTCTGCTCCTTTCTTATCTCATATTTCTATATCAAACTCTTGTAATAGTAGCACCCATTGATTAAGTCTCGATTTTGCATCTTTCTTGGCAAAAAGATATTTTAAAGCAACGTCTAAAGTGAATACATTCACTTTAGACCCCAAGAGGTATGACCAAAATTTGTCACATACATACACCACTACGAGTAATTCCTTTTTTGTAGTGGTGTAATTAAGTTGAGGTCCTGTAAGGGTCTTGCTTGCATAGTATATCACATGCAACATTTTGTCTCTCCTTTGACCCAATACACAACCTATAGCTTGGTCGCTCGAGTTATACATGACCTCAAATGGAGTGTCCAATTTGGTGGTGTTAAGATTGAGTTTGATGTTAATTCCTCCTTTAATTGATTAAATGTAGATAAACAATTCTCATTAAGAGGAAAGGCACTTCCTTGACTAACAAGTTTGTCAAGGGTCTTGTAATTTGTTGGAAATACCTAATAAAGTGATGGTAGAACCTAGCATGGCCTAAGAATGCGCGCACACCTTTAACGTTGACTGGGGGTGGGATTTATAACTTCAGTTTTTGCTCTATTTATTTTAAATCTTTGGTGTAAACTTTTTTGTTCCAGCACTATGCCCTCCCACACCATAAAGTGACACTTCTGTCAATTCAGCACTAAATGTGATTCTTTAAATATTTGGAGTACCCTTTCCAAATTGGTTAGACACATTTCAAAAGAATCTCTAAAAAATGAAAAATCATCCATGAAAACTTTCTTTATATTCTTGATCATAGCTGTGAAGATAGACATCATTCATCTTTGAAATGTGGTCGGGGTATTGTATAATCCAAAAGGCATCTATCTATACACAAAGGTACCATAATGACATGTGAATGTGATCTTTTCTTGATCCTCAGGGTAGATGAATATCTGATTATACCCCGAGTAACCTTGCAAGAAGTAGTAGAAGGAAGGACCAGCCACTCTTTCTATCATTTGATCTATGAATAGGAGAGGGAAATGGTCTTTTTTAGTCACCTTGTTGAGCTTGCGATAATCTGTGAACAGTCTCCATCCTATGACTGTTCTTGTTAAAATTAATTCTCCGCTTTCACTCTCTATGACAATCATTCCACCTATCTTTGGTACATACTATACCAGGCTGACCCATTCACTATCGGATATGGGATAGATTATCCCCGCATCTAAGAGTTTTACTACTTCTTTCTTAACCACTTCTTTCGTATGAGGGTTCGACCTACGTTGACGTTCCCTCGCTGCTCTACATCCTTCTTCAAGGTGTATTCGATGCTTACAAACATTTGGGCTTATACCTCGAATATCATATATTGGCCATCCTATGGCTTTCATCCACTTCCTAACAATAGCAACCATCCTACTCTCTTATTTCCCATCCAGTTGGTTAGAAAAGATAATAGGTACAGTTTGACCTTCACCTAAGAAAGTATATCTTAGATGGGTAGGCAACGGTTTACACTCTAAAGTGGGTGGTTTCTCCATGGAGGGTGGTATGGGAACTTCAGTTTGGACTAATATGTTTTGATGAGATTGAACACCCAGCTCCTCCATCTCATCCTCTCTTTCAGACTCAACCTTGTTTGCCTTCTCAACTTCATGATTTGTCTCCACTTATATTGATTTTACTTCTACAATGCAACTCTTTACTTGTTCTTACATACCTTCATCTATAATGTCAATTTTCATACATGCGCTGCTTTCCTTCGGATTCTTTAAAACCTTATTCATATTAAATTCCACTTGATCCTCACCAATCCGAAGTGTCATTTTTCCTTCATTAAAATTGATTAATGCTTTTCCTGTGTTCATGAAAGGTTACCCAATAATCAATGAACAGGTCTTATCCTCTTCAAAATCAAGAACCATAAAGTCTATATGAATAATGAATTTATCTATTTACATTAGAACATCTTTCACCACTCCAAATGGTTATTTTGATAGATTGATCACCCAACTAAATTAGCATTGAAGTTGACTTGACCTCACTAAGCCTCAATTTCCTGAATATCGATAAAGGCGTAAGATTGATACTTGCTCCTAAAACACAGAGGCACTTTGTGAATTCAAATTCACCAACCATAAAGGGTATTGTGAAACTTCCTAGATGGCATCTGGTTGGTGACTATAGAACTACAGATGCCAGTCAAAGCTACCGTTTGGTTCTCTTCCCAAGTACGCTTCTTCGATAATATGTCCTTAAAAAACTTAGCATATTTGGGCATTTGTTCTAAAGCCTCGACGAATGAAAGATTTATCTGCAACATCTTTAATTTCTCTATAAATCTCATAAATTGTGCATCCATTTTTAATCTATTAAAAACCCTCAATATATTGCAAATGCATAAGTCATGGGTGTAGTATGTGAGGTGTCAATCCCTCGAGGAGTTGTCGATCCCTCGAGGAGTTATCGATCTCATCTAATTCTAAGTTATCTATGGCCTAAAAAATTATTAAAATGAAAATAAAAACTAAATAGAAAAGTAAACACATGAAGATGAATGATAGAAAGTTAATTTGTAAAATTAACACAAAAGAAATCGAATATTGAACACCCCCAAATTCACAATGGAAATCACATAAGAAAAATTACCAAATTATAAGAAAAGGATTTATGCTATCATCAATGCTAACTTAATCACTTTTGTGTTAGTGTGGTGTCAGTTCTAGACTATCGAAAGGTGGATTACTCTCTCACGA
The DNA here is from genome assembly GCA_025629805.1 of Erythroxylum baracoense. Classification (NCBI taxonomy): domain Eukaryota; kingdom Viridiplantae; phylum Streptophyta; class Magnoliopsida; order Malpighiales; family Erythroxylaceae; genus Erythroxylum; species Erythroxylum baracoense. Next base: position 12,558 of record JAOTAY010031398.1, read on the forward strand.
ATTATAATCATTAAGCACTAATTAATAAACCTTAATTAAGTCAAGTTATCGAAAATGTCATCTCTTGATTAACAATTAACCCACAACCTAATCAACTCTTAAGCCTTCTAATAAATAACCGGGTCTCACACGAGATCTCTCTCTCTCTAACTACTGATTTGATTATTTACATGATCTATTAGGTCGTTTAACTCTCATTAACCAATCCAATCATTTTGCATTTGGTTCACTTTCTCGATTTATTACCGAAGTATGAAGTTATAATAAATAATCACAAACTTAAATGAATTAACACAAAAACAACTATATTAACATTGAATCAAGTTTAAATCCCTAAAGAAAAGTTAGAACATCATTATCAATCCTAAATCCATTAACATCATCATATCCATCTTACACATTTAAAGGGAAAAATAACAAGATGAAGAGAAAATGTCCTTTGGACATGATCAAGATAGCTCGTGAAAGCAACAGTAGTAGTAGCAACCCGCTCCTCTCTCCTCTTCTCTCTCTTCTTCTTCTTCTTTTTTCTTGGAGTTTTCCCAAATTGTAGAAATTGGAGCCCCTAGGTTTCTTTTTCTTTCTTTATATAGTCTTTTCTATTTTAGGTAAACCCTAGGATTTTCCCAGTCCAAAAAGTCCTAAATGTCCATCAGTAAGTCGTATTCAGGAGGCTATCTGTCCTGTCTGTCGCGCAGGCTATGATCGTGGCACTTCATTTAGCTCTCTGTCATGATCGTTACTCCACCTAAATGCTTCTGTCATGATAGTCGCCTATGGGCCATGATTGTGGGCCAAGGTCTAACTCCGGACTTCCTATAATTTTTCTCCGTTCTTCCATATATTTTCTCAAATACTAACAAATACATCAAGGCACCTCAAATACACAAAATTAAAGCACAAAAGCATGATCTAACCTATATAACACTTAAAACACAAACATTTAACTAAATAATATAATCCTAACCTAAACATGCACTAATCATTCAATTTAACAACTAAACACATACTAAACTACCCACTAATACATTATGCAACCTACCATTATCAGTAAGCACAATTTTTCCAGATGAATTAATTATTTAATTTTTCAAAAAAATTCTAAAAAATTTTTGCTAGTACTCCTTCTTTGATGCAATCAACTAATAATCCCAGACCATTTTTGAGTTGTAATAGAGATGCTTAAAAATCTATTTCCAAATGTAATAAGAGAAGTTACATTGAAAGAGATGATGATTAATGGATTGTGGCTCTTAGTTACATAAGGCAAAATGATTTGGTATGTTATGGTTGCCTTTCAGTCTATTTAGAGTGTTAAGTTTTTGTTGGCATACAAGCTAAAGATCAAAAGAAACTCTAATATTAGTCTACTTAAACTACATTAGTTATACCAATTCACCTTTAGGGCTCTGTTTATCAAAAGTTGCTTATAAGCGTGATTGGTGAAACATCTAGAAGAGTGTCTCATTTAGTAAATAGAGTCCTTTTAATTCCTTAGAGCACTGAGATCATTAATGCTAGAGAGGAGACTCTTATTACTCCAATTATCATTCCAAAAACTTGTTTTTAGAGCCATTACCAATCTTATATTTAAGTTCCAACCAAACTTGCTCTCAGATTGAAGATGTGTAACATAGTCTAGGAGGTGTTATTACTAGGATTGATATTCTAGAAATTCCCTTACTTTATGTAGTGCACATTGGTCTATCCCACCCAAAGAGCTTGATTATCTATTAGAATTCTCCATATTCGCTAAATCAAGAAGACTCTATTGGTGATTCTAATTAAACTAATTCCTAAACCCCCTTCCTAATTTGGTAAATAAATGTCAGTCCATTGTTAATCGTTTTGTAAGCTTTACAATTTATAGCCTTCAAAATATTGTAAGTGAACGGGTCCTAATTTGTAGTATGTAAAGGGTTAATACCACAAGGAAGGTGAAATAATCTAATCCTATATTATCTAAGGCTCGGAAAAATTAATAAAATGAAAATAAAAATTTCAAAGAAAAGTAAATACGGGAATAAGATTGGCAAGAATTTAATTTGTAAAATCAACATAAAAGAAATTAAAATTGAGCAACATAAAAGTAACAAAGGGAATTAACCAAGAAGTGTTACCAAATTATGAGAGAGGGGATTTTTCCCTATCATCAATGCTAATCTAGTTAATTATGTGTTATTGTGGTGTCAGGTATAGACTATCATAAGTTGGATTACTCTCTCTCCAGTTATAGTCATTGAATCCTAAATCATAAACCCTAATTAAATTATGGAATTTGCAATCTCTCAATTAACAAAAGACCCATAACTTTAACTAGATCTTGCGCCCTCTAATAAACTATCGAGTCTCATACAGGATCTCTCTCTACACAATAACCGATATGATTAATCACGTAGTCTATTAGATCACTTAACTCTTATAAATCCAACCCAATCATTTTTATCCAGTCCACCCCCCAGTTTATTACTGAAATATGCAAATACTGCAATTAATCATAACACCTAATCATAATAACATACAAGTAACTATATTAGCAGTGAATCAAGTTCAAATCTTGAAGGAAAAGTTATAACATCATCAAAAATCGAAGAATCATCATCATACAATCCGTCATTATCTTAATCATTAAATGAACGAAAATAAAGATAGAAAGGAGAAAGAACTTGGATCGGATAACCAGGGGAGGCAGTAGCATCAGAAGACCCGCTTCCTCTCTTCTTTTCTTCCTCTTCTCTCCCTTGAAATTCTCCCAAAAATGGTAGAAGTGGAGGCTCCTTTTTAGGGTTCCATCTCTTTATTATTTATAGTATTTCTATTTTAAGTAACCTAGGTCTTTTTCTGGGTCTCAAAGGTCCAAAAAGCCCCTCACAAACTTAATTCCAGAAGGTCGTTCACATCTATCTGCACGCAGGCCATGATCGTGGCCCCTTGTTTGGCTTTCTGTCACAATCATGGCTCATTAACCATGATCGTGGCCCTCTGTTTTGGTTCGACCCTCCTTAGAATCCCCTTCATTCTTAGATACTTATCCTGAAACACAGCAAACACATCAAGACACCTCAAACACATAAAATTGAAGCTCAATCGTGTTCTCTAACCTAAAAAATACACAAAACATAAATACTTAACTAAATCACAAAATCCTAAGCTAAACATGAACTAAACATTCAATATAACCACTAAACACATACTAAAATACCCACTAAAACATTATATAATCTACAACTATCATCCATTTTACTTTTGTCATTAATCTTCTTGTAGTTTCACCTGACCATAAGAAATTCCTCTTTGTTTGTTCCAAGGTTTTGACTACATTCTTCACAAAATATCATATGAGAAGCCAATACATATACATACTACTGATTATAGAGTTGATTAGCTGGGTTTTGCCTATAAAGGACATGCTTTTATTACACCACTTGTTAAATCTTCTTTGAAATCTTTCAATCAGAGGATGGAAAACTACATAGGTAGGTCCCTTTAGAGATTGGAATGCATAAGTATGTGAATGGATGTTTCATTACTCGGAGTCCTTTTAGGTTTAATAACTAATTGGTAAGATGTTTAACTCCTATTGAGTCAAACAACTTCCTTTTAGCACTATTCATTTAAAGACCTGAGAGATCATTAAGGGTACAAATAGCTGACATTAAGTGAATTCTCTTTTTTGTTGCATTGATGAAAATATTTGAAATCCCTTTCCTATTGAATTAGATGATTGACAAGTCTAGTTAGAAACTCCTTTATAGGAGTAAACAAGTAAAAAGAGAAGGTTTGCACCTTTAACAAGCTTTTTAAGCTCATAATTCACTAAAATGCTATAGGATACTGTTAAAACGCATTGCTCAATCCAATTTATGAATTTTATTGGAAATCCAAATGTTGTATAGGCATCTATTATAAAACTCTAGTTTGTTAAGTCAAATATTTTATAAAAGTCAATCTTGATGGTATAACTTTTTCTTTAATTTTCCCTGCTATAATTTTTAAACAATTATAATTTTATTACCTATTTGTCTCCCTTGGATGAAGGCTCCTTATGCAAGATTGATATAGGGACTAAGAATATCTTTAAGCCTAGAAATAATGATCTTGGAGATGATCTTATAAACAATGTTGCAACAAGAAATAGGCCTAAATTACTTTAAGGAGGGGTTTGGGACTTAGGAATGAGATTTATGAAGGTCGTATTAAGCCCTTTTAGCTTTTTACCTAGATTGAAGAACTTTAGCCCCATCTTAGCTATAAATCTTAGGTGTGTAGCTAAGCTTTTCTTTTTAAAGCATTAAGTCATTAAGGCTAGGAGCTTTATTGGGTTAATAGAAAATAAATATTTTTACACATCTATAACACAAAATGGTATAGGCTAAGATCCACCTTATTATCAGTGATTTGTTCAGAGATGAAATATTTGAGGGCCTTCATAGAAGATAAGTAATTAAAAGGAGTACTAAGAGTCGTGGTAAAATAGTTTTTAGTTTCCTTTAAGATTTCATATTGAGTGTAAATCCCAAGTCCATCATTTTTCTAAATGGAAGCAATTCTATTGAGGTTTCTCCTAGAAAGAACAAATTTATAAAAGAAGCTAAAGTTCTTGTCTCCATCATTGAGCCATTGTATTTTTTATCTTTGCTTCAAAATATATCTGTTCACCTCCACTACTTTGGCATAATCTAGGGGTACATATTTCTTCTCCTCTTACTTTCTAATATCCTTTTAAAAGGAGAAAAGACTATTTTGAGCTAGAATTAGCTTGGCTTTATTGTTAATTACTACCTGATGGGTGTTACAAAAGTTCTTAGTATTAAGAAGCTTAAGTTCCTCCAAGATTTTCTAGATTTTACTTATATAGACGAAGGATTTGTACCTAAGAAAATCATAACATGATCTTTTAAACATTGCTAGCTCAAAAACTTCAGCTTGCACTAAGAGGTTGTTGAATATAAAAGGGTTATTTATATAGAGCAATGCATTAAGTCTATATACTTCTATAATAGTATGATCTGTGAATAATGAATTGTTAAATAAAGCTCTACTTTATGGGAAAGCAATTAGCTATTGAGCATTAATAAGGATCCTTTCATATTTTTCCTAGTAAATAATCTTCCTTGTCACTTATTATTCTAAGTGTAGAAATGCCCCTATATCTTAAGATCAGTGGCTTCAATATTGCTTACATAATGGTTGAGATCATCAATATGGTTTCTGAGCCAAGCATTTCCATCAACTTTAGAGAAGTGAATTGTACCATTGAATTCACCAAAGATGATCTAATGACATTTCATACCTAAATTGATATCCTTTAGCTTATTCCATAAGGAAGTTCTTTGGAAAGAAATTATAAGCATAAATAAAGGAGTAAAGAGCTTCTTATCTTATCTAAATGAAAAGTAATCACAATTTTACCATTATAGTGAGATTGATGATTAGAGACAATATGCTAATTCTTCTTTAAGAAGCTAGAGTTCCTACAATTGATCTCCTTGAGCTTTGTTTCCAAAAAATCGATTAAGAAGGGTTTAGTATCATGTAAATAATCATGCACTATTTTCTATTTTTTAGGGGGCAATTAAGCCTTCTTACATTATAGGAGATTAAAGATATTAGGAGGAGGAGGATTAGGAGTTGCTTCCCCTGATTTTTGTGTTGGGTTTTCTTCTAGTAACAGGTTTGAAGTCAATATCTTTAGTGTAGGTAACTTGATGCTGAAAAAATAAGAATGTCTTTAGGCTCAAGAATATTGATCAACATTTTGTTGCATTTGGAATAAGGCTCACTTGCACAGTTGGTATAGAGTTTTGTCTCACTGGGAGAGAAGTAATAACGGTCACCTTATTAAGTGGAGTGGGAGAAGAAGAATTCCTATAATAAAGCAATCTTTGGTCCTCTTGGGAATGAGACATCTTTGGCTTATCAAACATGAGATTAGAATGCCTATTATATGAAGCTAGAGGCTCTTAGTTAAACGAATAGTTAAGATTACTAGCATCTTGAACCTTAATCATGAGATCGACATGCAATTTTGGAGAATCTATATTCATGAGTTTAAGATAATCCCTCCTTTTAAATCTCTTACTAATAGGTACCTCGTTTTTTACCCTATTGAATTTAACTTGGTTTCTATTGATATATAACCATAGCCAAGTCCTCAAATAGTAAGTGATCTTCTCCCAACTTAACTGAGAAATGACTTCTGGTATTTTTGTTATATATCAACCACGAAACATATCCTAGTATAATTCACTTTTTATCTTAATTATTGCCTCATCCATGCACACTAGTTTACCTTCATAACTTGTTAGATAACTTAAGCCTTTTATGGTCTAATAATCTAAAGGTACATTGTGAATATTAATCCACAATGAAACCTAACTTTCTATAATAGATTATTTAACTGGATACTAAGTTTCCACTTCTAGAGAAATAAAGGCTAATTATTAAAGATCCAAGGTCCTGATTCTAAAATATTTTTGAGAGCCTTCCTCCAAATCAAATTTAAAAGAGAATAAGGTTATTTTTATTAACCAAAACGCCTTTTAAATTAATCTTCTTTTGACAATAACTTGCCTAAGAGTTGATCAGAGGAAAGGTTGGTCTTTTATTTAGAAAGAAGTCTACCAAAGTGGAATCCCATTTTGTGGCTCCAACTCTTAAAACATAAAAAGGGCGCAATTATAAATGTCCCATTTTCTCCTTAGGTGGGCATTACTAAAGTAGGTCTAAGAAAGAAGAGTCACATAAAATCTACAAATTAGGTTGAGAAGAGCTGGTTGAGTGACTTAAAGAGGCAGGGGATGTGATATGAGTAGTGGCAATAAAAGGAGGGCTGAAACTAGGTGTAGAAGAGATATAACTTAAAGGAGGAAAGGCTTCAAAGGACAGGTTAGAGCCAGGGACTGGGAAGATGAAAAGCTCAACATGAAAAAAAGAAGAAAATGATAGAGGGTAATATTAAAAAAAATAAAAACTCATTACAAAATATACAACGACTATGTGTGAGAAGAGGTGAAAAGGAAAAAATAGAAGGAAAGAGAGGATCCAAGAAATACTAAGAGCCTTAGGGGAAGAAGCTAATCTAATGAACATAAAGAAGGAAAGAAATTAAGGTAAAAGGAAAGGAGAAGGAAACAAGGTCAGTAACTTTAGAGGAACAAAAGTAAAAACTAAAAGAAGAACTGGAAACAACCACTAGAGAAGGTAACACAAGAGAACGGATGACTGGGATAGAAAAATGAGACTAAAGAACTAAAGCAAAGAAGTTAAAAGCTAGACAAGAGGGAACAAAAAAACTTTAACCATATGGAAGGGGATTAGAAAGAAGCAAGAGTTGTTGTCACTAAGCTTCTAAAATGTTGTAATTATTAAGGTTATTTATAGTAAGCCATGTGGAAATAAGTAATAACTATTATGTATTACTCACTTATATGTTTATCTATATTGAATTTAAAACAAACTCATTATTTAATTAATAGTTAGGAGTAATATTAAGTATTTTCACAAAATTTAAATAAGTCCTTAATGAATAAGCTAACCTTTATTTTTAGTAATAATTTATAAAACATCCCTTATTTGGATGGAATTAGTATTGATGTCAAAATTAACGAATTTAATATGATAATAATAAGGGATTATTTATATTGTAAAAAAATTAAATAATTGACTTGCTAAGTTCTAATATGTTAATGGCTAATTTATGAGTATTTGGTAACAATAAGGTCTAATATGCTAATATCAAAATATTATGATTATTGAAAATTTAAATTGTTAAGGACTTATAAACACCCCTTTCCTTTTACCTAATTGTCATACACCACCTAGGACTTTTGAAATTAGACTAGATTTTCTTTATTAAGATATAGTCTTTCTTCCACCTCAAGTTGTATAATATGGTTTTGGATCATATAATCAATTGAGCTATTTCCTTTCTCTTATAATTTTCAATTCTATTGTTATTCAATTAATTATAAATATATAGTTTGCAAAAATTAATTTAAAGAGATTAATAAAGTATCATTCCAATGGGAAATATGTAAATTACCATAATGTATTCACCACTTAATTATTTTAGTTATCAAATTAATTTGTCAATTACTAAAGCAAACTATACTACTAAATTAGTTAAAATTGAAACGCATGATAGAAAAAGATAACAAAATAATGAATTCAATCTAACAAAAATAATGACGTATAGCTAGTTTCAAGGCGTATTTAAAAAGTAAACTTCGATTATAGTTAACATGTTATTGCTTATACTTCATCAACTAAACTCATATTACTACTACTTTCTAATTTGTTATGATAATAAGATTAGATCATCCTAATGTCTATATAGTTATCTTACAAGATAATCATATTTATATTAAACTAATCTTATGTTTACACTTGTGATCACAAGTATTAAATTAAACCCATTAAGTTCTATAATAACTTGGAAAACTCTTGTAAACATTCAGTTAATGATGGCAGAACCAATTTCTTTTAGTATGATCACTAGACCCTTTGGGTCCTCTAGCTTTTGTCACTAAAGAAAATCCCCTCCTTGATACATTACATTCAGATATCATAGTTGCTAAAGCACTGCTATGTTAAACCTCTCTACTTTATCTTTAATGTTTGCATCAATCACTTTCTTGCTAAATATTGTCGTAAATACCTCTAAAGAAGATGTAATCCATTAGCTATATAAACTTTCTGGTGCCTTCTCTAATGCATCATGTTGGTCCCTCTTTAGAAGCACCAATCAAATTGTATTTTGGCATAAGCTCATATTATATAAGCACAATTCTCCTCGTGTCTCGGTCACTTCCTAGCTAGCAATCAGAAACAAACTTCCCAAATTTGATAGAATAGCACACTTTTCTGCTTTACCAAATTGGTTTATTATGTGGAATTCTTCTACTAAAAACATAGAACATATCTTTTTTCAATGCCAATAGAGTTAATACATTTAGCTTTGTCATCAAGATAGCCCACCATACTCTTGTTCATACATTATCAAGAGGTGCGGTGAGGTTCAAATGAAACATAAAGGAGATCTATGGGTGCTCAAAGTAGCTTTCAATTACCTAGTTGCCGATATTTAGGAAGAAACAAACAATAGGATATTTAGTGACTCTTTCAACTCCAATGAAACTACTTTACAAACTTGTGCATCAAAATCAGATAGCATATCTTAGCATATGAAGATAATCACTGCTTTAGCACCCAATGCCAAATCACTTAGAGAATCAACTAGCTCAATGACCCTAAATTGTCACTTTATATGATACATAATCACTTTGACGTAATAGTTATCTAGTCTTTGTTTGTATAGTTTTTATAATAAACTTTTGTGTACACTTTCCTCATATTATTAATACATTCTTCTTTGCAGAAAAAAATAACTTGTAAATTCAATTTAATAATATTATAAATTCATGTTCCATGTATAAAAGTGTTTTAATGTTAAGATACTTCTATCTATATTTGTTATCTTCTGGACTAACATTACACTTTCACTTTCACTCCATTATGTAACATCTCAAATCATACACAAGGTTATCCAGCTTTTAAAAGAATTAAGTATCAAAGATAATAGATAAAGATACATGCATCATCATTCAATCATAGGAAAATAAAAGAATTTACACTATAAACTGTAGATTAACCTCTTATTAAAACAAAAGAATAAGAAATTATATTTAACATATTTTAAAATATGGTAAATCAATATGAAATATTATTAAAAATATTAAATGGAAAAGGATGATTGATATTTAAAGCTAATAAAATAGAAATGGAAGAACTATGCAAATTAGAGTGGATAAACTTCCATAGTGCTTCCTTTTTACTCTTTTGACTAAATTTGATTTAAAATATCTTTGAGAAGGTTGATTACTAATGAATACAAGTGATACTTAAGGTAAAACTCTCATAAGTATGAATTGCAAAAAGGAGAGAGAAATAAAGGCTAAAATTGACAATACAAAGTTGCTCTTGAACTAGGATTTTTCTCTATTGAAAACTTATTCAAAATTTTTAGAACACCTACTCCACCTTTTTTTTTTCCATAAATCTGGATATATTTATAACTCTTTGATTCTAAAATGCAAGTAATAGGCTGTTTGGTTTCACTTCTTTTCCTATTATATTTTTTAGTTTTATTTCTTGTTTTTTAGTTCATATGTTTTGAAAAATTATTTATGCCAATGTAGTTATATCTTTATTATTTATGATAATTAAATATTACATAAAACTTAAAAATAAATTATTTTATGAAAAAATTAGGTAAATAATTTTATTTTAATCTATTATACAAATAAATATTTGTACAAGTTTCATTATATTTTTATTAAATGAACATCTAAAAAATTTATTTGTTAAAAATTACAATTTTATTTTAATTATTAAAACTAAATTTATTTGGAATTGATATATTTTAAGTAAGAAATATATTAAAATTTATTAGTCATAATAATTATTAGTAAGTAATATTAAATATTAAAATAATATTATTTGATTGATGGTAAATTAGATTATGATGAATGATAAAAATTAAAAACATAAACCATTTTCTTATGGTTTTTATAAGTTGTAAAAACTTGAAGAAACTAAAAAAAATCAAAAACTTAAAGAAAAGAGTTTTTTTTTTAAATTTGAAAACAAAAACATAGTGGAAACAAAATCGTGTCCTATGAAAACAACAATCAATTTGGTGTTAATTAAACCTTTCTTTGCCTTATTCCAAAGGTGAGTTATCCTTCCTCTTTGAAGGATTTTAGGCATATGTCATGTTGTAATATAATCTACAATAACGAATTGAAAGAGATACTTCCTAAATATATTGATTTCATTCAAGAAGCTTTCAATAAGGAAAGGTTGATCAGTTTCTTATAGTGTTCTAATCAATGGGAACCCGCTAAACTAATCAAAAGGGCTAGAGGAATTAGACAAGGAGATCCCCATTCTCCTTACTTTTTTACTTTAAGTATAGAGATCCTCACAAGGCTAATCCGAATAGCTGTTGGTTAAGAAACCAAGTATAAAAGGCTCAAGTTGAGTAGGCTATTTTCTGCGGATGATTTTATTCATTTTTCAAAAGCAGATGCCAACTCTTCGTATGCACTTATGACAACACAAAGTACATTCAAGGAGATCTTTAGAGTCTCCATTATCAAGGAAAAATGCTAACTCTTTATCTCTTTAAGCGCATCTTATATGACATATTGGTTTTCTTCACTGACTACTTTACAAATCATGAAACCACCTTTTGCATATCTTGGGGTTCCATTCTCCATTAAGAAACCTACTTATAATAATTTCCTTTTAATGATTGAAATGCTTTAAAAGAAGATCTTAGCTTGGTGTAACAAAAATCTCTTGTTGCTTAAAGGTATTATTAAAATAATGGAGAAGTTGTTGATGAACTTCTTTTGTTAAGGAGACTATAGTCAGCATGCTTTAGCAAAAGTTAAATGAAGCGAACTAACAATTCCAAAGAAGGAAGGAGGCTTGATAATTATTTCCATTCGAGCCACCAATAAAACAACGGTGATTAGAAGGTTATAGAGATTAATGGTAGACAAAAAATCAATATGGGTTAAATGCATGCATGAATATTTGGTTCGTATGATAGAGTAACAATTTCTCTTGGACCTTGGTTCAATTCATAAAGTTAAGGCATATAGTCAAGCAAGAAATTTTGCATAAGGTTAGGGATGGTGTGTTAAGTCAAGAGGACTTTACGATGATTAATTTTGATGACAATCAAACAATAATAATGTTAGAAACAAATGAACGTTTTTGACAAGTGTGTGAAGTGTGTAGACAAAGTACAGAACACAGACGCAAGTGCAAAGTCAGTATAGACGCAAAGTCGAAGTACAGACGAAAACAACATAGGCGTAGATGCGAAGTCAAAGTATAGAACGCAGACGCGAAGTGAGAACGCAGACGCGAAGTGAAAACACAGACATAGACGCGAAGGCAAAATCACAACGTAGACGTTGACACAAATACAACATAGACGCAGACGTAGGCTCGAAAACAAAACACAAACGCAGACGCAGACGCGAAGTGAAAACAAAAATGCAGACGCGAAGGCAAAATCACAATACAGACACAAATACAACACAGATGCAAATACAACACAGATGTAAAGACATAGACGATACCATGAAGATACAGTAGCACGTCAAACAGTTATTTGGTTAGAGTTAGTTACAGAACTCAACTAAAGAAGCAGTTATCAAGATTCAAGAAGCGGTTATCAAGGATTAAGAAGCAGTTAGAAACGAAAGCTATAAATACTAGTCGTAGTCGAAGATGTTACATTCTTAGAGAAGTTAGATTCTTAGACAATCTGAGTACAGTTAGAAAAATCTTACGATTCAGAAAAGAGAAATTCTATAGTGCGATACGAAGAGAGCTAATCCTACTGTAACAAAAGATCACAATCTTTTTCTAGTGAGAGAAAGAAAAGGCTGATAGCCTGGAGAGGCTAAGATAGCTGAAAGAATACTTTGTA
>JAOTAY010031409.1:0-25065 GCA_025629805.1 Erythroxylum baracoense
CATGTTAAGGATATTTATAAGTTTTTTTAATTTTTCTTGGAAAATAAAAATAAATTTGAAAATGTATTCAAAATAAATGAAACATCCGTTCCTAAATCAGTTCCGAACAAAAAGAATTATGTCCCTAAATCCGTCCCAAAATGGGGTGAAACAGACCACACGTCCGTCCCCAATTCTGTCCCTAATTCTGTCTGTAATTACCACATGTCCATCCCCAATTCTGTCCAAAATTCCGTCCCTAATTCCATCTGCAATTACCACAAGTCCGTCCCCAATTCCGTCCTCAATTTAGTCCCTAATTGCATCTCCAATAACCACATGACCGTCCCATGACCGTCCCTAATTCGGTCTCTAATTTTGTCCCAAAACAAATACAATAGTTCAATTGCATTTGATGAACTAAAGGAATGAATCATTATAGCTCTAATTGTTTAGCCACCGAAGTGGGATATACAGTTGGACTAGTTTTGGGCCAAAAGGTGGACAAAGTATCTCACGCCATTTACTATGGCTTCATGACACTTAATGATGCTCAGAAGAATTATTCCACAATAGAGAAAGAATTTTTGGCTGTAGTTTTTAGGTTGGAAAATATTTTGTCTTACCTATGGGGTACACAGCTGATCATTTATTCAGACTATAGAGCTTTGAACTATTTGGTGACTAAGAAAGAAGCAAAACCAAGGGTGATACGGTGGATCTTACTCCTATAAGAATTTAAATTGGAAATATTCGACAAGAAGGGAGCTGAAAATTTAGTGGCTGATCATCTCAACCGGATCACTCCAAACAATACATTTGATGTTCTCCAAGAAGAATTTCCAGATGAAAGTCTCTTTACAATCCAACAGGTAATCCCATGTTATGCTGACATAGTAAATGTTTTGGTAACTAAGTCTTTACCTAGTGATTTATCTAGAGCTAAAAAAGATAAGATTAAACGAGAGGCTAAACATTACATATGGGATTAACCTCATCTTTGGAAATTTTATGATGACCAAATTATTAGAAGGTGTGTTACAAATGATGAAATTCCTTTCATATTAAAATTTTTCCATTCATTTGTGTGTGGGGGACACTTTGGTCCCAAAAGAACAGCTCATAAAATACTTGAATGTGGTTTATTTTGGCCCAAATTATTTTATGATACTTACATGTTTTATAAGTCTTATAATCGTTTCCAAAGAACAGGTAGTGTAGGACGAAGAGATCAATTGCCACTAACAAATATCCTGGTATGTGAAATTTTTTATATTTGGAGAATTGACTTCATAGGTCCTTTTTCTTCATCTTTTGGTAAGACTTATACCATTCTAGCCATGGATTATGTGTCAAAGTGGATAGAAGCGAAAGCTACTTATATAAATGATGCTATGGTTATAGTTAATTTTATTAAATCTAAAATTTTTGTCAGGTATGGAATACCTGTAGCTATGATTAATAACAGAGGAACTCATTTCAACTGCATACCATCTACAAACAAGTGGGCAAGCTGAGGTCTCTAATCGGGAAATTAAATCAAATTTGGAAAAAGTGGTGAATCTGAATAGAAAAGATTGGAGCTTATGTTTGGATGAAGCCTTGTGGGCGTATCAGACTGCTTACAAAACTCTGATAGGCATGTCACCGTACAAGTTAGTTTTCGATAAACCTTGTCATTTGCCTGTGGAAATAGAACATAGAGCCTACTGGGCCGTGAAGTAGTTAAACATGGATTTGGTATAGGCTAGTAACAATAGGAATTTGCAATTGCAAGAATTTTAAGAGATCCATAATGAAGCATATGAAAATGTGAAAATTTATAAGGAAAAAACTAAATCTTTTCATGATAAAATGAATTTTAGGAAGCAATTCTTAATAGGACAAATAGTTCTTCTTTATCATTCAAAGCTTAAGTTATTTCCAGAAAAATTACGATATCATTTCCCAGTCTATAATTTTTTTTGGTTTTATGTTTACATTTTTTAGTTTCACTGTTACAAAAGCACAACGATTGGAGCCTTGCCATAAAAGAAGAGTGATTCACGCAGGTTAGCTTCACCAATCATGTCATTTGTAAACACCCAAACTCTATATGACACCATGGCTATAGCACCAACTCCGTTAATCCCTCCAATTTCTGAACCAACACCAGGCCCTTCAACAAGGAATCACACTCGGAAAGGCAAACAAGTTGAGACCAAAAGCCAATGGAATTCAGGAAGTGGAGCTTTCACTTCTTTTCGACTGCTAAAAGACAACCAATGATTTCAACAACTAAGCCAATGCAAAATCTACCCCTGTAAGTATGTTCTAATCGACACTCTTGAAGCTTTACAAGTTTGTTAATCTTTTGAGAAACTGGTTGGACAAATTTGTTGGAATGTGTTTATTAAAATTGACTGCCTTACATATGTTGAATTAATAAGAGAATTTTACAGAACATTTCAATTTAATTCTCATGATGAATTCGACTTGTTTACTGAAGGAATTGTGGAATTTAGACTTACGGGTAAGGAATTTGCATTATCTATTGCTGAATTTAACATGGCCATGGGTTTTATATCAGCTGATGATGTTAAAAATGAAACATTTTTAAGTTTCTGCTGTGATTATCATAGTGACTTTCATGCATCTAAATTGCGGACTCAATGGTCCATTGACCCTCACCCATATAATGCTAATACATCTAAGAGTTCGTATTTAAAAAATCCTATCTTCAAAATCATACATCGACTCATAATGTACAACTTTTCAGGGCTTCAGGATTCTGTGAGTACATTGTCTAAAGCTGAATTTTATTTTTTATGGTGTATAAATAGTCAAATTCTTGTTATTTTGGGTTTTTAGTTTTTGACACAATTTCAATCAATTCCTATATCACTCAATTGGTCATTAATTTGGATTTATTGGACTTTGATAATATTGAAATAATTGTGGTTTATACCATAGAACCTTCGAATATGGAATGTTTGTGCAGGATGGGAATCGTAGACATGAGTCATGGAAGGATATCTTTCACTAATCTGGGACCAGCTGCCCCTTCCAACCCACATCCAACCACAAAGAGTCCAGTTATCACAGATACACAGACTAGTAGCCAACCTCCCCAACTCAATTCGGACGCTCGTTTAGCTTGTCTTGAATGTCAAATGCACCGAATAGAGCACAATTTGGTGACATATTGGGTACATCAAGGATTCCAACTTCCTCAACCACCAAACCCACAATTTCGGCATTCAACTAATATAGAAGGTTTCTTTTATCTCTTCTTTTCTACTTTTGCTTCTTTTATCTTATGTCATTACATTGGGGTATGTTCCATATAACCGATAGTTAGGGATCTTTTTTGAAAATTTTTGAATGCTTATTGACTTATTTGCAATTAATTAGCCAAATTTGTCACTTTCTAGACTTCCATTTTTATGAAATAATTAGTGCGCATAACTTGAGTTAAATTTATTTTAGGATAATAAATGTCACTTAGTTAAGAAATACAAATGCATACACTTAGTCAAGTTTTGGCAATCATATAATTAAACATGGCGTATAATTTTGGTGAACTGCATTAACCTGTGAGCTTTTGGGCTAAAAAGATTGAAACATCTATAGCAATCTGTATTTTTTTTATCTGTGATTATTTTCTAAGGTGAAGTTTTCTCAAGAACTTGCTTGGAATCTACTTGAGACCACATCTATGCATGTGATAGGTGTTTAATTGATTATAAAGTTATTATATAACACATAACGATTATTGACATGAAATTGCTTAAGATACTCGCTTTAATTCATATATGATTTTAGGTACAATTTGGAATCAAAGAAATTAAACTGAGTCGAAAGCACTAAATTTGGGCCATTTTTCAAAGATTAGTTTTCACTTGTCTTTATGGAGTAACAAGAAGAAAATTAAACGACAAAAAAATCAAAATACAAAGAAGAAGAATTAAAAGTTCTTACTGGGAAAATGAAGAAAAAAATCAATAGTTGCTGGAGAAGCAAAACGATAGTGAAGCATGAAGAAAACGCACAGAGTCATAAGGAGCTTAAGATTTTTTAGAGTATTACTCAAGGAGTTGCTTATATAGAAGAAGTTAAGGAGGAGCTCGAGGTAGAAAAAGACATATCTTTTAGCTCGGAGGCAAGTACTGAGTCCATAATTATATTCGAGACTAACCATTCACCTTTTCCTAGCAAGTTAGAAGAATTAAATGGAGAAGAAAAAGGAGAAGAGTCATTTGAATTTTCTCAAAAGAGCAAGGACGCAGTAGAGATGAAGAATCTGAAGATAGGGAAGACGTTACAGGTGAACGATTATCAACCGAGTCCTTATCCCAAAGAACCTCACATGGAGGAGCCACACGTGACACCTGAAGATGACAATTTTGTCACGTAGGGAGGAAACATGGAGTCAAGCTATCGACCTAAACAAAGACGCTTCTTGGGAGGCAAACCAAGGGAAGTAAATTTCTTTTCTTTACATTCCCCATTGCTTTTTATGCATGTGTGTTTCTAAGTTAGTTTGTTTCTTTCTTGTTTTAAGTTTTCAATCAAAATAAGAGAAAGAACAAAACAAACAAACAAACATTTTCTCGTTTTCTATTGCTTCTAGGATTATATAGTTATAAGTAGATAATGAATTGACTAGAGAATTTCATAGCAACTTTAACATTTATTTTTACCCTTGTGATTGGTCGATGTGCATTATCTTTATAACAGTAGTGACCAATGGTAGATGAAGCTGGTGAGATTTTGAACCTTATTAGACTGACACATTTATATCAGTCTCATTGTCTTTTGATAATGTGTGACCTTCATGACATGTACATCCTAGTTTTACCTTAAATTTCTACTCAAGACGAAATTTTTATCACATGCATTAACATGAAAATGATTAGGCATTCTTTGTTTTATAAACTATGTTAGCCAAATAGCCTACCCATTATATGATTTTCCTTTTTGATAACCCACTTTGAGCCTTATTAGCCTTTCTTTTTGTATCAATCATATTACATGCTTTATACTTAACCAAATGTCCTACCCAAGTCATAAAGCTAGTGGAACATTTGTGATTGTTAAGTTTGTGGATGTACAAAATTCTAAGTGTGAGGGTACATATGTGAAGTGTGGTTAATGTTGGGATGTTTTGTTATGTCTTATCATTGAAATTTCCATGTTAATGTACTTTCTTTTAATGTAAAAAAAAGGAAAAGAAAGAAAGAAAAGAGAAAAGCACAAGAAAAGAAAAGAAAATGAAAAAAGAAAGAAAGAAAGAAAATGAAAAAATTAATTTTTTTTGTTTAAATAAATTTATCAAGGAGGAAGTGAATATGAGTTTGCAAAGTTATTCATGATTAATACATCTTCTTAGAGTTGTAATGAATTTGTTATTTGAGTATGTTGAATATGAGGTAGATGTTGGCTTGTAAGGTTCACTCTTGTGATTTTAATGTATTGTTGGTATAAATTGTGTGAGTAATTCCTTCGGATTTGTATATGCTTCATGTGGTTTATGTGTGAGAGCTGAATGGGCTTGTGAAATATAAATGTTGCATTTGTCATAGCTGACGGTACCTCATTTTTTATTAGTGTTGCTTTGTTTCACTAGCTTTGATGGCCTTTGATAATTATCAATTGCATTGTGTTTTGGAGTTCAATTTGTTAAGTATTTAGTGTTAAATTGAGTGTTGAGTGTGTGTTTATGTGATAATTGTGTTAGTTTATATGTTTAAGTGTTTTTATGGGCTAGTATAAGTCTTTGAGCTTAATTGCTATATTTTTGAGGTACCTTGATGGGTTTGTCAGTATTTCAGGGTAAACGGTAAAGAACAGAGAAGATCAAGCCTACAGTATAGCCCACGATCGTGCATAACAAGCGACGATCATGACAGACAAGGACAAGCTAGAGCAGCCAGGCCACGATTGTGCATATGGAGGCACGATCGTGACAGAAAGTTTCCATTCAGGCCACGATCGTGCACATCAGGCCACCAAAGGTCGGAGGACGCGGTTAGGATTAGGCTATTTCCTTTCACAATTAGAGATAGAGCGAAGGCTTGGTATCATTCACTGAGCCTCGCTAACATTACGACATGGGAGCAGCTTGTGCATGCTTTTCTAGGCAAGTACATTCTATTGACAAAAACCACAAACATTATAAAGGAAATCACCAATTTCCAACAAGGTGATGGGGAGTCAATTTATGAAGCGTGGGAGGGATATAAAGACCTGTAAAGGAAGTGCCCACACCACAACTTACCTAAGGAGTTTCTTCTGCAGACATTCTATAAAGGAGTAAACCCAACTGCTAGAGGCACGATCGATGCAATTTTAGGAGGATCTTTGATGTGTAAGATGGTCGATGAAGCAGAGGAGCTGATATAGGAGATGGAGAGCAACAGCTGCCTATGCACAAGTGAACGAGGAAGGCAGCCTACGACTTTTAGAGAGCAGAAGGCACTTGTTGCAGTCGATCAAATGACAGAGATGCAAGCTAAGATTGACAATTTGACGTGATAGCTCAGCAATATGAAGGCGTCATCTTCAGCTCAAGTCAAAGTCGTGCAAGTGAAGTGTGAACTCTGTGGTCAACTAGACCATGACACTATAGACTGCTACTTGATGAGAGAGGACAACTGGGATCAAGTAAAATATATGGGAGCACAGTTTGGACGAGGAGGGGGAAACAATCCCTACTTCAATACTTACAACCTCGGGTGGAACAATCACTCAAACTTCTCCTGGTCGAACAACAGTAGAGGGCATTTTAGGCTTTAGGGGCAATCGAGCTTTCAGCATGATAAAGTAAGCTCAATGGAGTCAAAGTTGGACAAGATAGGAGGTATGGAGGAGGTACATAAGAGGCTCGAGAGCAAATTTAAACAAGTAACAAAGAATCATGCCTCCTCTACACAATTTAGAAGTCCAAGTGGGCCAGTTAGCGCATGCTATGTAGACTCAAAATGCTAGAACTCTTCTAAGCAACATCGAGTCAAATCCAAAGGAACACATCATGGTGATCAGTCAGACCCAGTATGAGGAACTGGGAAAGATAGAAGATAAAGAAGAAGGTCAAGTAGTTAAAGAAGACCTTTTGATTGAGCCCGTGATCGAATCTCTCAACACAACTCGAAGTGTATTTTCATTCCCCATCGCGCAGCAGAGGGAGTTATATGCAAACAAGGAAGCATAAAAGTTACAGGAAATTGAGCCAAACAAGGTTAAGAAAGTGACGGAACAAATACAAAAGAAGTTAAAATTATAGGAGTTCGTCACGAAGAAAGGTAAGGAGCGATAATTGGAAGACGACCCCAACATAGCAAAGAAGAAAGATGACCCAGGGGATTTTTTATCCCCTATAGTATCAACAGGATCATTATAGGTAGGGCATTTGCGGATTTAGGTGCGAGCATAAACATGATGCCCTATACTTTCAGTTAAAAAATGGGGTTAAAAGAGTTAGTGCCAACCAAGTTTTTGGTCAAGACAGCGATAGAATATCACATTGACCATTGGGAATTATACAGGATGTGCTAGTGAAGGATGGTAAATTTATCTTTCCCATGGACTTCTATATTTTGGACATCAACAAAGACGATGACACCCTAATAATTCTTGGTCGACCATTATTAGCCACTGCGTGTTCAATGATTGATGTGGGCGAATTAACTCTGTGAATGGGGAAGGAGAAATTGACATTCAAGGTAACTACAAGAGAGTACGGATCTCCTTCACTGCCAGTGGATCTCAAAGAACCCGAACCTTGAGGCGAATGGGAGGACATAGAAGATTCAGGGAATGCTTTTAGAAAGAAGCGCTTACGAACGAGAAGGCAAGGAAAGGAAAATTATAAGGATGGTGGTAACTGCAGTATAGTAGCTAAAGTGCAGACTTTGAGACTATTAAAGACACTACCATCGAACCATTCATTCCAACTACCGTGAGCTTAATGGAGCATCAAACTACTGATATTAAAAGAAGCGCTGCATAGGAGGTAACCTATGGCAAAGTAGTTTTTGTTAATTTTGTTCAAACATTTGAAATTTTATAGTTAGGTTCATTTTTATTGAATAAAACTGAAAAAAGAATCAAACTTCGAAAATTATGTGGAAGATGTTCCAACATGAAAAGAGAGGCAGACAAGGGAGGAAGTGAAATTGAAATAAATTGGAAAAAGAAGAAATTACAACCTTGAAAAGTCCTTTGATTCATGAAGAAAGAAGAATGTTTTTAAAAGAGGCACTTATGTTCATGAAGCAAGAAGAAGAAAATTAAAAGACAAGAAAAAAATTCAAAATACAAAGAAGAAGAATTAAAAATGCTTGATGGAAAAATGAAGAAAAAATTAATAACAGTTGGAGAAGTAAAATCATAGTGAAGTATGAAGAAAATGCACAGCTCCAAGACGTCCGACATCTATGTGAAAAACGTAGACCATGTTTGTGTTTCACACAGACAACGACTACATTTCATAAAGATGATGTGCATAAATGCAGACAACGTCTGCGTTTCAAGAGCTGATGTTTGTAAAGATTTTAGATATGAATAGTAACTTAGGCCAAACATCTTTATTCGTTACATCAAAGCTACAGTGGAGTAAGAAGAGAACAGGAGGGTGATAGAAATAGAGAGTAGGGAAGAGTGAATAGTAGGTAGTCTAACAAGTTTATTTGTCAAATCAATGAATAGGGAAGCTAGCATGAGAGAGAGCTTGCGGTGGAAAAGAGGAGGAGCTGCTAAAAGGGTCATCAGTAAGGTTATTAATCTATGTTATAGAGACTTATAGAAGGGTAACATCGACATCGACGACCCGAGTTAAGGGTGTTTCTTTTTTATTGTTTCTTTCTCTCATTAGGAATTGATTGTCTTATTCTATGTTAATTAATGTGGGTTTTATGCATGGATAATCAGATTTTTGTTATTTTTCGGTTATTTTTGTATGAACCCATTGGGTATTGTGAAAGGTTGACTTTATCGCATTCATTGAATCGTTTAATTGCAAATTCATTGCTAGAATTTTGATATAATCTGTAACTGTTATGTTGAAATTTATGTGTAGCGACTAATGATTCGTAATCATTTTGGACAACATGACCTAAGTTAAATGACGCATCATATATGGTTATTGCTTTGATTAATCGATTTTTCTAATTCGTAAGGCTACTACCTAATTAAATCTAGAGATCATATCTTAGGTTATTCAATGGTTAGGTTTAATTAACGATCATATCTTGATTACATAAAACCTAAGGGAAAACTCAGGTTAATTATTAATCCACGATTAATAGTTGCTAGGAGAGGATTGAGAATAACAAATTATTGAAATATGCTTAATTAGGGTGTAGGCTAACATTGAACCACAGAACCGTGTCCCTACCGAATTCCCCACTTTTATCATTTTTTTGCATTTTTTCTTTAATTTGTTTTTATTAATCTAGTTTCATTTTATTTTCCTATTTCAAAAATCCAAACCCCCTAAACTTAAACATCGATTAATTTCATTACGTAAACTTTGCACATACTCTCTGTGGGATCAACCTAGACTTACCACTGCTATAGTAGTATTCTAGTTATTTTATTTTGACTAACGTTACGATACATCTGTCAACATGCGTGCACAAAAATGATAAAGGCCATCTTTGTTTTAACCCTTTAGTTTAAAAAGCCAACCTAATTTAATATCATTTATTAAACTTTTTAAGTTGAACCCTTTTTCTTGATAAACCCACAATAATTAACTAAAACCTCTCATATCTTTACCCATTATAAATGTAAGTAGGTATTCTAACCACCATTTATGTCAAACTTATTTGGAGAGATATGGAAAGCAAGGAGAAAAAAGATGGAAGGAAATTGAAGAGATTTAGATTTGAATCGTGTGTTGTACTGTTGTCTTTAAATATCAATACATTAAAAAAATTATAGCAGCAAAAAACAAATTATGGAGTAATCTATCTCTACAAAATGACGTTGTTGACTCCTTTGTGTTCTATTTGTCTCCAAAAGTGGATAGGTGCTTTGCTAATTTTTATGATTTTTTCCCTTTTCCATTTATCAATCCTCACCTTTACCAAAAGCCCTTTTGATTTGTGCATGTTTGTATTTCAAGTGGTGAAAAGTTAGTGAAATAGCAAGCATATGGTAGAATATTTACATTAAAAGAATTTGACTAAAATACTGAACCAACAAACACTTGAGTGATTTGAGTGAAATCCAATTCATGAAAGTTTGCTATAATTATATGCTAGTTTTTGAAATATGATTGCCTTAAATTGACTTTGTTTATATTTCTTGAACGATTAACTCTAGGACATTCATTAGTTACAAAAATGTTTGACTCTTGAAGTGTGCACTATTTACTTTTATGAGTTTTGTAATAAAGGAAGTTGATTAGTTGGCTAATTGATTGTAAATATAGTTTGTTGAGGATGAGGAAAAGACTGGTGTGGGGGAGTTTGATAAGTTGTTATTTTTGTGATAACTTTGGTTATAAATCCATTTAATGTTTTAAAATTTTTATTTTAAATTGATGAACTTGTTTCTTAATTGTTCTCAGATGATTTTCAACATATATGAGGAGAATTTGATTGAAAAAGAAGTAAGAAAAGTAAAGGCAATTCAAATTCCCAATTGGGAAAAAAATAATTGACTAAGCATGGGCATATGTATGTGCAAGAAAAAACCTTATCTGTAAAATCTGATTTGAAAACAGATTCGATGCACCTAAGATTTTAATTATTTTGGTAATCAAGTTATTATCTTTAGGTGGGGGATCTGCTACCTGATTTGGAGGAAAGGTGTATCTAATAAGATAATGATAAAAGAGAGAAGAAGACACTTGAAGACATCATTTTTTTAAGTTTTTTGAAAAAATTTTCTAGTTTTTCTTGGCTAGAGTTTTCAGTTGTTCTTAAAAGGTGTTGATATGGAGACTATGAGTTATGCTATTTTTCTACTAGGTTTTTCTTCTATTATGAATAGCTAAATCCTTCTTCTTGGTTGAAGGGAACCACTTTATCATCTAGCATATGTGAGATTTTCTAAATAAAGTTTATTTCATTGATGAATATTAAGTGTCTTTCGTATTGCTTTTTATAATTGAAATGATTGCTCTCGAGGGTGTGCAACTAGGAATTGACTGATTTAATCTATAACTAGATTAGTAGGATTTGATGTTCAGTTTTGTTAATCCAAAGTGGCAATTAGGATTACATTCTTTACGTTAGGGATTAGAAATTCTAAGAAAGATATTTATCTAGATTAAATACATATCGTATATGTATTATCTTGCTCACTAGTTCTCTTAGTTCTTAAAGCTATTAATTAATCAAACTTAAGATTGTATCTAAGTTGCTGGTTAATCAGAGTGTTTAGAATACATGTTTCTATTCATCTAATCATAAGAGAGAACATCACTCAATGAGTATTTATTAATGGACTTAATTTTATATCGATGATCTATATTAGTTTGATAATGTAGGTGACTCGAAATTAAGTTCGTTATTAACTTTCCAAATCTGAATATTTTTATTTATTTCCAATTTTTGTGTTTTTAATTTCTAAAAATCACGCAAATTTAACCCCCCCAAATTGTTTTAGTTTTCAAATTGTGAAACATTTACCAATAGATTCTTTGTGGGAATGATCTCAACTCTTCACTAGCTAAATATTTCATTATTAGAGTTAGAATTAATTTAGTTGTAGGCAACAACCTTACCATCGCGCCCTTCCTTTTGCTTTTGAAATTACTATTCTCCAATTCTTCCTTTGAACTAGCAAAATTAAATAAGTAGTCGATAATATTTGAAATGAGAGAGTTTTTGGTAATGGATATGCGAGCCTTTGAGTCTTTAAGTGTGATTAAATTCGCAGCAACAGAAATATCGTAGTAGGTTATCTTCTTCCTAGTGAATTTTAGTTCTATGATTATGCTCTCCTCAACCCATCTGATTCTATAACCATAATATGAGTCAATTTACTATTATTCTGATTCTGTAAAAGAAATAAGATATTTATTTAATTAATTTGTTGATTTCAAAAGCAGGAAGGGGACGAATTCAAAAGCAGAAGGAAGGGCAGTGTTTAAGTTCTTTCTTATAAAAACTACTTCATTTAGTTGAAAACTAAATAAGATAGTTTTGTTAATATAAATTCATTAATTTGATGTCATTTAGTAAAGGTTTTTGGAACACGTGGCAAGCCACGTCAACAAACTTAACAGAGATACTAACATCTGTTGATAGTAATCCAGATTTGTTAGTTGTACCTAGTAACTTTTTTATTATTGTTTTGTTTGTCATGGTTTAGTAGAGTCATTGGATAAGTTTAGTTGACCAAGTTCTGAGCAAGTATGTTAGTAGTGGTTCTTTAACGTGGCTTAAAAATTGGAGTTGCAGTTAAGGAGTCTTACTATATTTAAACAAATGTTTTATTGAATGAAGTGTGCGAGACAACTTTTTTCTTTGTCCTCTAAACATCTTTTCTCTTCTTTTTTGCTCCATATCAGTGATATCATAGTTGGTATACCAAGCTTTAACTTTGGCACTAACATTTGGTGTCCACAAGCTATTTGATGAAAGTGCTGAACCAAAGGCTTATTTAGTTCTCAATCCTTTACAGTAACACAATGAACAATTCAATACAGGCTTCCATTCTGATTTTGGACTGGAAAAATTACATCAGGTGGAGTGTCCAAATGAGGGTGTTGTTTGATTATTAGGTTTTACTGATAGAAATTATCATCAAAAAATAAAAATATTCCATCAGGAAATAAATTTTGTGACAAAAATTAGCGAGGAAATGAGTTATCGGAGAAACGACTGTAGGTAAAATTTAGCAATGAATAAAATGAATTCGTCGCAAATTTAGTGACGAAAATTTGTATATCCATCAGTAAATTCAGCTACAAAATTTTGCATTTCCTTTATTAAATTAAGGTAAATTTACCTACAAATTTAGAATATTCCATCACTAATTTGTAGACGGAATCACAATATTCCATTGATGAATTTAGAGAAGGTAAGTTCCAAGTCTGTCACTAAATTTACCGACGAACATAAAACATTCCGTCGCTAAATTTACTGACATAAAATATTATCCACTGGGAATTTAATTATGATAAATTTCAACAGCCATTTCTCACTTTCTACCTGAGTTTTTTATTGATAATCTTATGATTTTTTTACATTTAATTTCTATAAATAATAGATAACATTGATTGATAAATGTAAAGTAAACATTATGTTGAATGGTATAATAAAAAATTATAATGTACACGAATACGTACCTTGAAATTATTGTCAGTTAAGAATTTATACAAAAACTTAAGAGTAGTAGACTATCATTGCATTCACTTATCCAGAAGCTATGCAGGTGGTGAAGGCGGATGCTCTGACTGCTGCGATGAGGTCTTGTCCTTACCCTTCAACTCATCCACCTCATTATGGAGCTGAGTTATGCAATCCATCAGCCTCTCTACTGTACTCTCAAGCTGACGGATTCTCTCATTGAATGTGGACCGCCTATTAGACCTAACTATAGTGGATGTGGAGGATTATAAATAAAATTTGTTTGCAAATGAACCGAAAATCCTTCCATGATGGTCCCTACCACCCACTACTTCAAGATACACCTGAATCTCGTCAACAGTTTTAGACTTCTGAGATTGTCGTTCAATGCTTTCTTGTATTTGGTCCTATCATTATAATTGTTTATGTTAATAAGTGATACATTTTAAGAATTAATATTAAAGCATAGATTTTGCATATATGAATTTGTCTGCATTGGGTGTTTATGAAGGTCACACCATCATGCTTATTGGTGTGAGTGTGCAAAAAAAGCTGATGTGGTGTAGGCTTCCTACCTATAAACTTTTCTTACATCAAAATAAATTGTTATAAGTGAACTATAATTTACAAAAATTTTGGCAAAATTTCCTCTATTTTTATGATATTTACCTCTTGTTAGAAAAAAAATTTTAACTCAACAACACAGTCAATAATGGCACTAGACATTTATAACATTATTATTCTCCATAATGCACACCTATTTTCATTTTAAATTTCAAACATCAAAATACAAAAATCAGAATATAAGAGTAAAGTTTTGATACTTACAAGTTGAAGTGCACACTCCTGGTCGGTCAAAGATCCTCCAGTATATACGGGTAGACTCTTTTCGTCTGGTCCTTCATCTCTATTGGTAGAATTGCACTCTAAAATGGATTGCCTTGGGTGATTCCTAATACTACTGCCAATGACTCCATATGTTTTCAGATATATATGATGGTCATATACCATTCTTGTGTATCGAAGTAAGAAAGTCCCTATAACATATACGAGCTCACCTCTCCTATACATTATAAATTACAACATCAAATTTTGGATCCCAAAAAAAATCTTTTTGAAAAAAAGAAAAACATACTATAAATACTTATAAATGACAATATTTATCTAATTAATGTATAAAATTAGATAAAATAAAAAGGATTAAAGAATATATTTTGTGTACCTCAAACTCTTGATAATAAAAATTCTTTGTTGACTGAAAGACATTCTTCCGTATGTAACCCTCAAGATTTATCCTCTACTTGAACTTGGATGAGATATTTTTGAGCACATTTTAGACGGAACCAACCTAATATTTAAGTTATTTTAGATCATTTTTATATTAAAACCTATAACTTCATTATAAACCTATGGCATTATCATGTATTACAAAATTTTTAGAATTTTACTTACAAATTCTTGACAATTGTGATATACATTCTTCCATCAACTCCCATAGCTTTAAGTTGGAGGTTGCCTCCTTTATCCGCAACATTTACCCTTGATATCTCTGTCGATATAAGGGTGGTGGATGGTGTAGAGCTAGTAAATGGTTTAGCAATGATGCTGTATGATATAACAGTAGGTACAGACGGTGATGCCTCATCTAGATGTGTAGTAGAATATGGAGAATGTGATGCTTCACCTGGAAATGCACTGGCTTCTCCAAATCGTTGTAACCTAAACCTTGACCGCATTATATCCTGTTTTCTCTTTGGTGACAAATTTTTAACCTGAAATTCACATTTTATTGAATTTTCCAGTATATAATAGAACAATGTAAATTCAACAACAATGTATTATTGATGCAATAATAGATTTATTTATATAATATTCTATTACAAACACAAATTAATCGCTATTAGCACTTAATTGTAAATCAAAACCATCATCATCTTCTTTTTTGCATAATTATCATCAAACTCAGGCTCCTCTTCATATCTCTTACCTCCTCATCTTCTCCGGATGAAATTTCAACATATTCATTATTTGGATCATTCAAAGGTTCATTCTCGTTATATGTTACACATGCATTTATTTCATAAACGTTATCTTGAAACGCTTCACTTTCAATTCTTTTATTTTCTTCTTTTCCATGTAATTCAAAAGCACCATTAGGTTTTACTTTGCATAAGACCAACCGATCTGATTTATCTTGCTGTAAGCTGGAAAAAGGGATATAGTACACCTGGATTGCCTGCATCGTTAACACAAAAGGTTCAAATTGTCTATATCTTCTTCACTAGTTGATTTCAACTAGATTGTATCGGCTATGCATCTTTGTTCCAACATTAGGAGTTAGATCAAACCATTCACACTTAAATATCACGCTCTGTTTTATTGGCAATGCAGGGCACTCAATTTCAAGTATCTCAATAATTTTATTATTGTAATCCATCAATTCTCCCTGTATGCAAACCCTACTATTTACTATTACCTTGCTATGACCATAATATGCTATATGAAATTTGTTTCCATTAACAAAATATACCGGATACGATTTAAGAGTTCGCAATTCTCTATTGGATTTTTTTAGGCCTATATAATTTTTTAACATATTAAATAGTATAATGTCATCTAATTACTTTGATATGATAACATTTCAATTATTACAAGTGAAAACTTACATATTTCTCGAACCATCGAGGAAAGTATTTTTTAACTTCTTTATTGATATCATCTTGTGTTGTTTTGGGCATTAGCTTGCATAACCATTGCTTATATAATCTAAAAGCATTACTATCTATTTTAGTTGTGAACAACGGTAACTTCGGAAACTCAAATTATCTATTTCAAAATCAACTTAAACTTACTGAACAAAAGGTTGAATCTCTTGAAAATTCAATAAAATATTACCAATGGTAGCCTCTATTTCTTTTGTTGTTAACATTCTTCTTATTGAACATCCATATGTTTGTCCTGGATATGTGAAAATTGATAAGTTACCATCAACATCACCCATTTCTCCCCCATCGTCATTACGAGGAACTTTTCTTTCTCTTGTATGCACATGTGGCTTAAAATAATGTGAACAAAATGTACTTATTTCCTCCACTAAATAAGCATTGCATATCAAACCTTTAACTCTATCCTTATTTTTGACGTTCTTTTTTAAGTGGTGTAAATACCTATATTACAAATAAGGTTATTACAATTTTATGGTTAAAACATGGTATAAATTTTATTTAAATATTAACTATAATTACCTCTCAAAAGGATACATCCATTAATATTGAATTGAATCAATAAATTTAGCTTCATGTTCTAAATGTACAGATAGATGCTCTATACAATCAAAGAAGCTTGAAGGGAAAATTCCTTCCAATTTGCACAAGATAAATGGAATTTCCCTTTCTCGTTTTCTATTTCAGCCAACTTTATTTTAGATGATGTTAAGCTTTTGAAAAATAAACTTAATTCTATTATGACTTCCCAAACCTTGTTCAGTAGTAACTCCTAAAATGTAATTGAAATTAGCCTTTGCATAAGCATATGACAATCATGACTTTTCATCCCAAATAATTTTGTACTTCCTCATTTCCACACTCCTTGCCAAGCTCGAAGCATAACCATCGGGAAACTTTAGACTTTTTAACCATTCACAAAATTTCATTTTGTTTTTTGTCCAAAGTGTAATATGATTTTGGATATTTGCCAATGTGAAGTCCTCCCTTCAATGTTCATTATGGTGTTGAACAAATTATCAAAAAAAAATTTCATTATGCATCACATCTATATTATGACGAATCAAATTATTTTTTCAATATGGGATTTCTCATAGTTGGTGCTGCTACGCATGCAACCAAATTATGTTTTCTTTAGCCAAAGTTTTTACTAATGCTTCTATTAACTTCATCAGCTTCAAGTTCTATAACTTTCAACAACCCTAATTCATTAATTTCTTGTAATATCTCTTCACCAGCTTTGTAAAGGGGAGGAGGAGTTTGTACCATCCTATTATTAATAAACTTTTGTTTATTGCGTCTAAATGGATGATCTGGAGGAAGAAATTTCCCATGCTTGTCAAACCAAGATGTTTTGACCCTGTTAGAAAGAAAGAAAATGTATCTGAATCATTGCTATAGTAAGGACAAGCCAATTTCCTTGCTATGCTCCATCCAGATAACATATAATACATAAGGAAATCACCAATAGTCTATATAAAAGCTACTCTTAACAAAAAATTTTGCTTAAGAGACACATCATATGTCTTCACACCAAATTCCCAAAGATGATACAATTCAAAAGTCAATGGTTGTAAGAATACATCAATTTTATGCTTTGGATTCGTAGGCCATGGCACAATCACCATCAAGAACATATATTCCTCATTCATACACATCTATGGAGGCAAATTATAAGAAGTAATTATAATTGTCCATGATGAATATTGTTGGCCAGATTGACCAAAAAGTTGGAATTCGTCTGTTGACAATCCCAACTTAACATTTTGACTTTCAGTTGCAAACTCAAAATGGATGTTATTGAAATGTTTCCATATGAGTTCATCCAATAGATGACTAATTATTCCATCTTCTTATTCATGTTCATTATGCCATCTCATATGAGATGCAGTAACATCAAAGACATATAGTCTTTGAAGTCTTAGAGTTAGTGGTAAATAATACATCTGCTTCTAGGGTACTAATTTCTGTTTCATAAAACACTTTCTAGGTTTGAACCTAGTTTGACCAAAAATTTTGTACTCTTGTAATTCCACATCATCTCCCCAAAATAACATACATTTAAAATTGCAACAATCAATTTTTTCCAACTAGTAAACTAAGACCCCTAATAAGTTTCTTCATATTGTATAAATTATCAACTATTTTATGATCAGGAGGCAATAATACATTATACCAAGTAAGAATTTTATCCAAACTTTGATCAGAAATATGCCCTTCAGACTTTAAGTTCAATATTCGAGAAATTGAAGATAATTGAGTAATGGTCTCCCAATTTGGCCCATAATTCTTGGTCAGCTGATTTTAGCAAGTCAAAAAACTTTTTTGCATGTGCTCTTAATTCTTCTTCAAGATTTTTTATATCTGCCTGAAAGGTATAATCGACTGCATCATAAACTATTTGGGTGTAAGGATTTTCAGTTGCACCAATATTATTTGCTATAAATCCAATCCCCTTCAAACCCAACCATATTTATTGACGAATTTAATTCATTACCCCTTGAGGTGCTACAAATTAATGGCTCCCTATATCATGTCCACTCAAAATAATTTAGAGCAAACCCTTTTCTTAACAAATGGAGATTCACTTCATCAACAGGAAGAAAATGCATATGTTTGCACTTTTTACATAGACATATGATCTTTGGACCATCCATATATGCAGGTTGAGAATATGCATAGTGAATAAAAGCTTTAACTCCCTCAACAAACTCAGGATTTATGAAAACATCGAGTGTTAATTATCTATAAATCTCAAATCTACCAACATTACTCATTTATGCAAAACTGTTATCTAAAAAGTGATTTCATAGTTAGTATCCTTCAATTCCCTCAAGTTTACAAAACATTTAATCTTTACTTTACAAACCAACCCTAAGTTTTTACAAATCTTTGACCATTTCCCATCTAAATTGAAACCAACATATCTTACCATATCAGTTCACAATTATACAAACTAAACATATGTGAGTATCAGTCAAATAAAACAATATGCCAATAAAGCACTATGGTACGCGACATTGTTTATACCTGTGAATCGAAAAAATAAGCTCTCATTGTGACTTCTAGGATCATGAAAATTTTCACTGATAAGCCTCATGGGAGCTGCATCTCAGGTTTCTAGCCTATATACCATCCTAGGGATTTATTATGCCTCAAATCATCCACAATTGTACAAACCCATTTGACATGCAATAAATACTTATGCAGCTCACACATCTAGCCATCAATCATTTTAGCAATATTCCAAACAACAACATACAAAACCAAGATAACTATGTTTGCATTAATCAGCTACAAGTTGATTTCCAAAGTTTGATTTTAAACCAGCACTATGGTACTTATTATTGTTACACCATATGAATCAAGAAAGCAAGTTCTCATTATGACTACTAGGCTCGTTAAATATTTCACTGATAAGTCTCATGGGAGCTGTATCACTAGTTTCTAGCCTACATACTATCGTAAGGGTTTATTTTGCCTCGAATCATTTATAATTATACAAACTCATTCGACATGCAGTAAATAATTAAGTAATTCATACATCTAGTCATCAATTATTCTAACGATATTCCAATCAATAAGATGCAAAACAAAGATAACTATGTTTGCATTAATCACCTATAAGTTGATTTGTAAAGTTTGATTTTAAACAAGCACTATAGTATGTGACATTGTTACACTATATGAATCGAGAAAGCAAGTTCTCGCTGTGACACCTAAGGCCATGGAACTTTTTACCGATAAGCTTCATGGGAGCTACATCACAGGTTTCCAGCCTATATACCATCCTATGGGTTTATTATGCCTCAAATCATTTATAATTGTACAAACTCATTCGACATGTAGTAAATACTTATGTAATTCATACATTTAGCCATTAATCACTAACAATATTCCAAAAAACATACAAAACAAAGATAACTATGTTTGCATTAATCACCTACAAGTTGTTTTCCAAAGTCAGATTTTAAACAAGTACTATGGTATGTGGCATTGTTACACCATATGAATCGAGAAAACAAGTTCTCGTTATGACTCCTAAGCTCGTGGAATGTTTCACTGATAAGTCTTATGGGAGCTACATTACTAGTTTCTAGCATATATACCATCCTAGGGGTTTATTATGCCTCAAATCATCTGTAATTACACAAACTCGTTCGACATATAGTCAATAATTATGTAATTCATACATCTAGTCATCAATCATTCTAGCAATATTCTAAACAACAATATACAAAACAAAGAAAACTATGTTTTCATTATTCACCTGCAAGTTGATTTGCAAAGTTTGATTTTAAACAAGTACTATGGTACGTGGCATTATTACACCATTATGAATCAAGAAACTAAGTTCTCACTGTGACTCCTATGATGGAATTTTTCACCGATAAGCCTCATAGGAGCTACATCACGAGTCTCCAAACTATATGCCATCCTAGGGGTTTCTTATATCTCAAATCATGCATAGTTATACAAACTCATTTGATGTGCAATAAATACTTATGTAATTCATACATCTAGCTATCAATCATTCTGATAATATTCCAAACAACATATAAAACTAAGATAACTATGTTTACATTAATCACCTACAAGTTGATTTCCAAAGTTTGATTTTAAACAAGTACTATGGTATGTGGCATTGTTACACCATATGAATCGAGAAAGCAAGTTCTTACTGTGACTCCTAGGGCCGTGAAATTTTTCATCAATAAGTCTCATGGGAGCTACATCACGAGTTTCTAGGCTATATACTATCCTATGAGTTTATTATGCCTCAAATCATCCATAATTATACAAACGCATTTGACATGAGTGAATACTTATATAATTCGTACATCTAGCCATCAATCATTCTAACAATATTCCAAACAACAACATACAAAATGAAGATAACTATATTTGCATTAATCACTTACAAGTTGATTTCCGAAGTTTGATTTTAAACAAGCATTATGGTATGTTTCATTGTTACACCATATGAATCAAGAAAGCAAGTTCTCGTTGTGACTCCTAGGGTTATGGAATTTTTCACCGATAAGCCTCATAGGAGCTACATCACGGGTTTCTAGGCTATATAACATCCTAAGAGTTTATTATGCCTCAAATCATCCATAATTATACAAACTCATTCGATATGAAGTAAATACTTATGTAATTCATACATCTAGCCATCAATCATTCTAATAATATTGCAAATAACAACATACAAAACCAAGATAACTACGTTTACATTAATGACCTCTAAGTTGATTTACAAAGTTTGATTTTAAATAAGGACTATGATATATGGCATTGGTACACCATATGAATCGAGAAAGCAAGTTCTCTCTATGACTCTTAGGCTCATGAAATATTTCACCGATAAGCCTCATGGGAGCTACATCACTAGTTTCTAACCTATATACCATCTTATGAGTTTATTATGCCTAAAATCATCCATAATTATACAAACTCATTCGACATGCAGTAAATAATGATGTATTTCATACATGTAGTCATCAATTATTCTATCAATATTCAAAACAACAACATACAAAACCAAGATAACTATGTTTGCATTAATCACCTACAAGTTGATTTCCAAAATTTGATTTTAAACAAGTGCTATGGTAAGTGGCATTGTTATACCATATGAATTGACAAAGTAAGTTCTCGTTGTGACTCCTAGGGTTGTGGAATTTTTCATTGATATGACTCAAGGGAGCTCTATCACAAGTTTCAAGTCTATATAGCATCCTAGAGGTTTATTATGCCTTAAATCATCCATAATTGTACAAACCCATTCTATATAGATCTGGGTATTATCAGCTAAAGATAGCAGAGGCTGATGTACCAAATAGTGCTTTCAGGAGCAGGTATGGGCATTTTGAGTTTTTAGTAATGCCGTTTGGGTTGACTAATGCCCTAGTTACATTTATGGCAATGAGGAATAAGGTGTTTCAGCCCTACCTGGATCGATTTGTAATTGTATTCATTGGTGATATTTTGGTATATTCGAAAAGCAAAGAGGAACATACTGAACATCTGAGAATGATTTTGTAGATTATGATAGAAAAATGATTGTATGCCAAATTTAGTAAATGTGAATTTTGGCTGAATCAAGTGGTATTTTTGATCACATAGTAACTAGGCACGGTATTCAGGTGGATCCAATAAAGATAGAAGCACTAATGAAATGGAAGACTCCAAAGAATATATCGAAGATCCGGAGTTTCCTTGTATTGGTTGGATATTACTGGAGGTTTGTCGAGAGATTTTCTTTGATCCCTTCTGACTAAACTTCTGAGGAAGAATGTGGTATTTAGATGGAATGACGAGTGTTAGAGAAGCTTTGAGGAGTTGAAACATCGGTTGACTACAACACCGGTGTTGACTATGTCATCAGGATTTGGTGGATATGTAGTATGCAGTAATGCATCACATCAAAAACTGGGGTGTGTATTGATGCAGCAAGGCAAGGTGATAGCCTATGCATCGAGACAATTACAGTCTCATGAGATGAATTATCTGGTATATGATTTAGAGCTTATAGCAGTAGTCTTTACTTTAAAGATTTGGAGACATTATTTATATGGTGAGACATTTCACATGTACACTGATCACAAAAGTTTGAGATATCTTCTGAGTCAAAAAGAACTAAACATAAGACAGAGGAGATGGATTGAGTTATTAAAAGATTATGACTGCACGATTGAGTATCATCCTGGAAAAGCAAATATTGTGGCTGATGCACTGAGTAGAAAGTCACATAGCAATGTAGCTCAGATTCAGATATCGAGGTTACCAAGCTTGATTCTGTTGAGAGCTTTGAATGTGGAGTTAAATCTCGAGCATAATGAAGCATTGACAACCACATTAAAACTGAGACCAATGTTGCATCA
This sequence comes from Erythroxylum baracoense, assembly GCA_025629805.1. Lineage (NCBI taxonomy): Eukaryota > Viridiplantae > Streptophyta > Magnoliopsida > Malpighiales > Erythroxylaceae > Erythroxylum > Erythroxylum baracoense. The sequence continues at coordinate 22,876 of JAOTAY010031409.1, forward strand.
TAAAATTAGAAGAGTTTAGAGTGATGATCGTAAGATGATGAAACTGATTGAGAAAGTTAAAATAAATTCAGATTCTAACTTTGAATTGAGAGATGAAACATTGTAGCTAAAGCAGAGACTGTGTGTGCCTAATGTCGATGATCTGAGGAAGGAAATCCTAAAGGAAGCTCACATGGCTACTTATGTTATGCATCCTGGTATGACCAAGATGTATAATACATTGAAACAACATTTCTGGTGGCCCGAAATGAAGAAGCAAGTAGCGGAGTATGTTTCTAAATGTATAACATGCTAGCAGGGTAAGGCTGAGCATCAGGCTCCCGTTGGGAAGTTACATTTGTTGCCTAATCCGGAGTAGAAATGGGAACGAATTACCATGGATTTAATAATGGGATTGCCTAAAACTCCGAGACAAAATGATGCGATATAGGTTGTAGTGGACTAATTGACTAAGTCGGCCCATTTCATACCAATGAGAGAGAATAACTCTCTAGACCATTTGGCCTGGAGATATGTAAATGAGGTGGTTCCATTGCACAAGGTTTCGGTGTCTATTGTATCAGACAATGATCTCAGATTCTCTTCGAGATTTGGAAGAGTTTGCAATCAGCTATGGGCACAAAGCTGAATTTCAGTACTGCATTCCATCCTCAAACAAATGGACAGAGTGAGAGAACTATCAAGACTGTTGAGGATATGCTTAGAACATGTGTATTAAAGTTTCAGGGAGCTTGGGATCAATACATAGCACTAATTGAATTTGCATATAATAACTGTTATCGTAGCAGTATCAGAATGGCACCATACGAGACACTGTATGGCAAAAAATGTTGATCGCCTCTATACTGGGATGAGGAAGGTTTGAGAATGATAGAAGGTCCTGAATTGATCCAAGATACTGTAGATAAGGTGAAACTGATCTGGAGTCGAATGAAAGCTGCTTAAGATAGACAGAAAAGTTATGTGGATCAACATCGTTGGGATATGGAGTATAGTGTCGAGGACAAAGTATTTTTGCGAGTGTCACCTTGACGAGGCGTATTGAGGTTTGGTAAAAAGGGCAAGTTGAGCCTAAGATACATTGACCTTTGGCATATCGATTAGCCTTACCTACTGAGTTGTCTCAGATGCATGACGTATTACCAGTGAGTATGCTCAGAAAATATAGATTTGACCCAACACATGTGTTACCAACCTAGGAGATTGAAGTTACTAGTAACCTAAGATATGTTGAAAAACCAGTTCAAATAGTTGGGTATCAGACGAAACGGTTGAGGAATCAGGAAATTCCAATGGTGAAAGTTCTATGGCACAATCATTCGAGTAAAGAAGCAATGTGAAAAACTGAGGAGCATATGAAAAAAGCATATCCCCACCTATTTCCTCAATCAGACAAGAATTTCGAGAATGAAATTTCTTAAAGAGGGGAGAATTGTGACATCCTATGTTCTGGGCTAGACCCCAAAATAGTGAATTGGGAGTACAGTGAGAAATTAGAAGTGCATTTCATGCTTATGCATCATAGTGTATTCACACACATGTGAATATTTATTTTTGATATATTAAAATAATTGTACATGCATTCATTGACATTCTCCAGGTATGATTAATTGATTAAAATGTGAATTGTGATTTATTTGCGTTAAAATTTTATTTGGAGACTAGTAATATTATTTTGGAATTTTTGGTGAATTTTAGGAAATTTTAGAAATTTGAAGTATTTTTGGACTAAGAAAAATGTTGAAAAATGGACAAATGGAAGCGTGACACATGGCTTAATTTTTGAGTGACAAATGTAGTACATGCAATAGTGATATGTGGAGAGATTTGCTTACCTTGCGTTTGGTTTATGTCCCCATGAGTGGGGACAGATGACAGGGACAAAAATCCTGTCTCCAAACTGTTTGTTTGCTGTCCCCACCAATTTCTATCCCGACTCCGAATGACAGAGACATAAAATTTTGTTCCTTCCAAAACCAAATGACAAGAATCCAGAGATGGAGACAGAAACAAAACAAGCATGTAAATTTACAAGAAAACCCTCCCCACGATTTACTTTTGATTCAAGGGTAACAAATTGCTTATTCAATCTAATTAATTACATTGTTATAATTTAATTAATTAATTACAATATTTTAATTAATTGATAATTATATTTTAATTAATTAATAACAATATTTTAATTAATGA